>JALRMI010000298.1:0-37691 GCA_026120165.1 Leptosphaerulina australis
TAGCGCTTGGCGCGTCCACAGTACCCCATGGGAGGTCATTATGTATGTAAAGGCAACAGCCAAATATACCAGGACGTAAATACAATACTACTACTACTATCCGACCGAATTGGTCCTTCGAAAAACACCACACGTTGGAGTTGGCGTGTCCATTGTCCCGGATCACTCTCACAATGAAACCGAGCTTGCCTCTCTCAGAAATTTCCGCGAGACGCTTGACGACTTCCATGCACTTCCAGACTTGATTGAAAACGTCAAGAAGGCAATGAACATTGGTAGTTTCGGTCGAGCATTCTCTAAGGATCTCTTGCGCATCGAAATATTTGGTCCTGACCGTCCACACCTCACAATTGTGGACTTCCCTGGCCTCATTCATTTTGAGACGAAGCAACAATCCACGGAAGACGTCGAGCTGGTACAGGATGTAGTCAATTCGTACATGAAGGAATCCAGGAGTATTATCCTTGCAGTTGTGTCTGCAAAGAATGACTACGCCAACCAGATCGTACTCAAACTGGCACGAGCTGCGGACAGAGCCGGAACCCGTACGCTTGGTGTGATCACTTAGCCTGATACTTTGATTCCGGGATCCGATAGTGAGGCAATGTACGTATCGCTCGCTCGGAATCTTGACGTAGAGTTTCGTCTTGGATGGCATGTTATCAGAAACATGGACTCGGAGACCGGAGCCAGGTCACTCCCCAAACGTGACGGGGAAGAGAGACGCTTTTTCACTGAGGTCATATGGCGGACACTCCCCGAATCAATTCTCGGAATCGCACCGTTGAGAGAACGGTTGAACAAATTACTCCTAGACCAAATTGCCGCGGAACTTCCAAGTCTCATTGACGAGATTGAGCTCAAGTCTACCGTCTGCCGCACTCAACTGCAAAGACTTGGCCTACCCCGAGCTAGTATCGAAGAACAACGCCTGTATCTTCTCACCCTTGGCCAAACCTTTCAGTCCTTGACCAAAGCCGCTGTCGATGGAACGTACAACGATGACTTTTTCGGCGACGCTAAAACCGACGCTGGTTATCAGAAACGCATTCGTGCTATCGTGCAGAATCTCAACCAGTCATTCGCGAAAATTATGGCGCGCGATGGTCACTACTACGATATCATCGATTTTTCCAATGGCGATTCTGTGCAAAAGAGTAATCCAAATGCCAAGGTCTTGACACGAAACCGCTTCCTCGACCGTATTGAAACTCTGATAAAACGAACACGGGGCCGCGAACTTCCTGGCACTTTTAATCCGATGATAATATCCGACCTCTTTCTCGAGCAATCACGTCCCTGGGAATCGCTTGCCAAACATCACATCGAGAAAGTAGCACAGGCGGCGACAGAATTTCTTAGACACCTCGTTTTCTACAAGGTTCGTCATTGCCTAGAACAGTCTATCATGGCTCGTTCATAGAGTGATTGTACTAAAACACATCTCTGTCATCAGGTTGCGGTCAAACGCTTCGTCGACGACATCGCTGTTGAAGCTGTCGAAACCAATCTTGTCGCCAAACTGGGCAGTATTCTCTCGCCGATCAAAGTTACGTACCTCGCCGCTGACGTAGTGACGATGATTGCAGGCGAATCCGATGAGAATCGCGCAAAGCGTAGGCAGTTGACGGATCAGCTGGATGGGCTGGTCCAGGGGTTACAAATCTGCAAGAAGTTTGTAGTGGGGACATTGCACGGTATGTTTCATATTCATTCATAAATTCGGTATTGTGAGTTAGTAGCGAAAGCTAATGCGTAGTTGTCAACAGGTACTCATGATGTAGTGATTCTCTCACAACAACCTGGAACTTCTTCTCTGGACCTGTCGTCACAGTCCTTCGCATAGGATCGGACGAACTTGTCACGAAAGATGAGCTAGAGGTATTTGAGATACCAGTTGAAGAAATTCATAATGAATCGGCCTTTCCTGAAGCGCCAAAACCAGAGCCAGAGCCACCAGAGGAGGTAGTTTCTGCTCTTGAGGCAGTTTCTGAGTCCATCGATGATGACTGGGGTTGAGGCGATTTCTGAGCTCTAGAAGATGACTGGGTGATAATGACGCTGGTAAGACCCGCGAAGAAGACTGTTGACCTTTATGGACGTATCTTGTGCCCTGCCCTCACACGAGTGCAGATCACCCAACTACTTGGATGTATATACACAGGTCATTGGAATAGCTAGTGCAATCAACTCAGGTCTCATTTCCTCACATGCTTCCTCCCTCCTTCTCTCCCATCTTTAGAAGACAAAGAAGGGGAAAGAGGCTCTCTCTCAGACCCTCAAAGAATCAAACTTCACTTTCAATCTACGCTTTCCCATACTTACTGGGTACTGCTGCTGCAACTGCGTAGGGACTCCTGGGGGCGCTTATATTCCTGTAATGCAAGCCTTCATTGGATTGACGCCATGCGTCAGATCCAGTAATCTCAAACAATTACACACCAATAAGCAACATGAGTTAGGTAGCAGAGCCACCTGGTTGCGCAGATGACGGTGTAAGCCCATACTTGTCGCAGGTGAAGAGGAAACAATGAAATCTCCAACCACGTTGAATGATACGTGGTTTTTTGTCTAGCTCGTCAGAAGCACTATCGTCTGTCGTAATAGCCAATTCAGCTTTTATTCTTGCTTCGCTCTGTAAATGTGACGGAACAGCTCACTTCCAGTACTCTTCTCGGATAACCTACTAAGTTTCAAACAAGACGTGTCATCGCGCCATAGATATTGACTAAGCTCCCTGGCCTGACTCATGGAGCCTAATTGATATCGGAAATCATGCAATGCATACATCATACTTTGTTGGTTCCTAGAAATACTGCCCCTTGAAATATGTGCCATGTCCTCCCTGGCTTCACTCCTAACAATACGTAACGGATTTGCAACCATTTCGAGAGTGAGCCGGGACTAAGAATCATGCAGAGCATGAGATACTCCAGCTCCCTTGCGAGCCCATACAAATACAGAGCAGATCTGCATAGCCCATTATGCGAGTCAGCGAATGCTAACCGCAGTATTCCGAAATGGTGTTACAGGTCCACGCTGTACAACCATAACTCAGTGTTCAGATATGCTCCCAACGAGGTTTACAGAGACCGGCTGGTCGAAAAGTAAGCTGAAGAGGCGGGCGGAACTGAGTCCTCTGAGGCTGTCTATGCTGATTCCTTTGTTATCTTACGCGTGTCATATAAGAACGCCTGACAAACTGCATGTGGCACATGCATTATATCCAAATCCTTCCTCAGCAGGCATAAGTTGCCATTTCAGCTGAGCTTCGTCGCTAAGCCCTGCTCTGACCTTTGCGCTTGAAACCCGTTTATTATACCAAGGATTCGAGTGCCTCGAAGAGGAAAGTTGAACCCAGGATTGAGGCAAGTGGCTGGAGACGGAGCAGCGGAAGCAGGAAATAGGTCGCAGATTCAAGGTTGGACAGCTCAGTAACGCCGAGATTTAGTGGGACCCAGCAAAGAGAAGCTGATATCAGTGTTGGTGAGGCATATTGTTAATTGGTCAGGTTTTGATGTGACACTGCAAGCAGCTCCATAGATAGGCTAGGCGTTCTTGCTGCGACAGTGAGGCGGGTCGAATAGGCATCAATTTCCGAAGAGCCCTTCAGCCGGAAAATTGCAATTTTATTGCTGCCCATTGAGCCAGGGCAAGGTACTGAGCTTCAGAAAGCATGATGGACATCCTCTTGGATGTCGGGAAGCAGGGTTGAGTGACGGTAGCAAAGACATTGAACAAATGCAATAGAAGCAAGAGATTCATCCATCGCAGATGGAGAAGTGCACCTGACAAAACTGCTATCAGTTTATGTGGAATAGGAGCATTGCACGAATACACGTACCTTTATGTCAACATCGAAGAAAGCGTTCAACTTGTCAGTGAAATAAAACCGAGACAGAGAAAGCCTTTTATAGTTTACAACGATTATGTAATGAAGATAAACTGGCGTCGGAAGTAAGATCTTCCGATGCCAAGGAATTGCTGGCTTAGAAGCCTCCGTTTTCATATGCAGAAGCCTCCAAAAATGGAGGCATCTAAGCCAACCCAATATTGTTTATGAGGAAAGCCAATAGCACACCGCCAGTATTGTCCAGAATCAAGTAAAGGTGGCCTGAGAGTAGACATTTACTTGATTGATCCCTTATTCAAACATAGCAGTTGTCGGGTCGGGTTCAAATTGGACCTTATTAGAGAATTGTGTGAGGTGAGGGTGCGACTCGACTTGATTGTTGATAACCCTGCATGTCAAAGAGGTGCAAGGGAGAAGAGCAAACTGCAGATCTTGGCGAAGATCCTGAAGCCGATAATAGGTATTATCATGTCGTTCTACCATAGTCGGCAGTATCCTTGGAACCATTGACGGAGCAGGTCCTGGCACAAAGTTCTCACTGCATGACATCCTCACTGTACCTGTGTATGTTCCTGTCTATCGATACGCCGTCCACTGTACCGGAAGGTATCACTCTGTACGGCGCAGCCAACTCGCCATGCACTTCAGCCGAACATACCAATTGATGCCTTAATAGTTGACCTATTAGTAGAAGAACTATGTGGTTGAAAAGTATGCGGCTGTTAGATGGCGGCTGCTTTCACGGTGTTCGTCAAGGTACGATGACGTCCTCGCGTGACCCTCGCCGCCGATCTCGCAAGCTTATCGAAGCTTGAGCTGCGCACACGATTCACCCTTTCCAGTTCCATAGCGAACTTTCGGTCCATGAAAAGTCGCAATGGCACAAGTACAACGTCCATTAATTATACAGTCACATATCATTAGAGCATGTTGTCCTCCCATAGTGCGCAGGTCGCTTTCCCCTAGAGCAAGAACACAACGGCTCCATACCAGAACAGTTACCGACCACGATATCTCATATCTTGCGAGCCTACCTCTCCACCCATTAACTCTCTCAGATCTTGTAAAGTAAGTGCGCACCAGAGATTATGCCTCCCTAGAGGCTCATGACTGACCAACTTCGCGTGCGCAGACATGGGAGACCTCCTCTCACAACCCAACAATTGCTTACTTCTGCAAATTTCACACTCTCAATCCTTCCTGCACGACTGGCACACCGTATACAATCGCTCAGAAATTTGCCTTTCATTGTCGTTTCGAACCCGCATGTGTCGAAAATCCATGCCAATTACATACACAGCCTTTCTACACTATTGCCATGGGCAGAACACGAGATCACGTCGCTGGAGGACGAAATCAAGTTCACAGAGGTCATGGCTGACCTTGTGCAAACACACTCAAACACCATCAGCATACTAGCGAGGGGATTTTTGGAGGCAAGAAAGTACATTAGCCCAAAAGACGTGACACGCTTCTTGGACGAGCACCTGCGAGCGCGTATAGGCACACGACTGATTGCGGAGCAGCATTTATCGCTACACTTCTCAAGCCAACCACACGCTGAGATCATGCATGAGTCGGATGAAACACCCGGCTTCATCGGTGTAATCGATACCAAGCTAAAGCCTGCTCGAATTGTGGAACACTGCGCCAACGTTGTCGGCGAGATCTGCGAGCTCAAGTACGGCGTACGCCCTAGTGTAGTCATCAACGGCGAGCCGAATTACACCTTCGCCCATGTCCCCGCGCATCTCGAATACATCATGACTGAGCTCCTCAAAAATGCCTTCCGCGCAACAGTCGAAAGCGGCAAAGAGCGTGAGCCCGTCGAAATCACCATCGCGCCTAAAGACCTTCACGAGAACGCCAACAACCACGAAAAGGAGACAGATGTAAACTCAGGCCTACGAAACGAAAGCCAGGGCAACACGGACATAGCCTCGCAATCCTTCACTGGCGGCCTTGCTTCTTCTAACCCCACATCCAACGCCCAAATTCTGCCTCTCAAACACAGCACCCCCGGTGTCACAATTCGCATACGTGACCGCGGTGGTGGCATCTCTCCTGAGAATCTCGCACACATCTGGGACTACAGTTTCACGACCTTTAATGAAGACCAAGCGTCCTCCACACTCTCAGGAGGCGGCTCAGGCAGTGGCATGGACGCGCTGAACGCGATGACAGGGCCGGGAGGTGACGGTGCGCACAGTCTAGCTGGTCTTGGTTACGGACTGCCATTGGGGAGGGCGTATGCGGAGTATTTTGGCGGTGGGATCGAAGTTAAGAGTCTGTGGGGGTGGGGGACGGACGTTTATCTGAAACTGAGGGGTGTGGGGAAGTTAGATAAAGAGCGGACCAGTTAAGCAGTCTGGAAAAGGAAGTGCCATCAAATATGCCATTCACAGTTATATATACGCAGATATCCGCCCATGCAAGCGCTGTGCTTTGATGTATGTCTCATTGTGCCCCTGCTTATCATTGCCCTAACCCACCATTGTCGTAGACTCTTACTGAGTGGTGACCTGAGAGTCTTTCTCAACAGTGATGTTGTCGTTGGACTCGAAGGTGGAGACGAGGTCGTCTGGGAGCTCGGCACTACTGCCGTATCACAAACTGTCTGTAAAGGGAGGAGGTGGGAGACGACATACGTAAATCCCTTGATCAGTGAGAACTCGTGCGTGATCTTGCCGCCCTTAGACTCAACTTCCTTCTTCGCGTTCTGGAGCTCCTCAGGGGAAGCCTCGGGCTTGAGAGTGACGTTGTAGGTAGTAGGCATTTTGGTGGTGTAGCTGGATCTAAGACGAAGTGTTTGTGAGGGGGTATCTGAGTGTTGGTGTTGATTGTGTATGAGCAGCACGAGCACGCGTTAGATAAGAGACAAGGCGTGCTTTATACACTAGGACTACGGCCATTCCACTTATCCGGTGAAAGATCCTAGACCCTTACAAGAGCCTTGGTTATGCGCGCTGACGGCGGGACACACACGTCATCGCCTGCTCCTGTCTTGTGAGTACTACAGCCCCTCGGTGGGGTCGCGCCATAGTCGCGCTTTCCGCCTATCGATAAGCAAGAAAGTCCATCCCTGTCAGATTCGCTAGCGTGCAGGCTAGTTTCGAAATTTTGGAGGATGCCAGAGCGAAGCTTTGCCGCAACGCAACTTCGAAACTTTCGCGCGCAAGGTCTTTGCTGTGAGGGTTGTGTTCACTGCTAATTCAGGAAGGTCTGCAAAGCAAGACATATCCGGCAGTCGCAATCATGGCGGATCAGGCGAACAGACCACACAGGAAAGGGAAAGAAAAGAAGGCGCACTCTGGTGGACCGAACCCCAAGGCATTTGCATATGCAGCCCCAGGAAGATTGGCAAAACAGGGTGCGCGCTCACAAGATGTACGTGCAGCTCTCCTATCATTAGAATTACGGACTGACAGCACCAGGTCAGAGAAAAGCGTCTTCATGTCCCGCTCGTCGATCGCCTCCCCGAAGAAGCACCCCCAATTATCGTGGCTGTCGTTGGCCCCTCAGGTGTTGGCAAAACAACGCTTATCAAGAGTTTGATCAGGCGCTACACGAAGCAGACTCTCTCCTCGCCGTCGGGGCCTCTCACCGTTGTCACGTCGAAGCGCCGCCGCCTTACGTTCATCGAATGCCCATCAGATTCGCTGGCCAGTATGATTGACATTGCGAAGGTAGTCGACATCTGTCTGCTTATGATCGATGGCAACTACGGTTTTGAGATGGAGACTATGGAGTTTCTGAACGTACTGTCGTCCTCTGGTATGCCTGGAAATGTTTTTGGCATCCTTACACATCTGGATCTGTTTCGAAAACAGGAGACGCTGAAGCTGCAGAAGAAGCGCCTCAAGCACCGCTTCTGGAGCGAGTTGTACCAGGGCGCGAAGCTTTTCTACCTCTCAGGTGTGGTCAATGGGCGGTACCCCGACAGGGAGATTATGAACCTGAGCAGATTTTTGAGTGTAATGAAGAATCCAAGACCATTGGTGTGGAGAAATTCGCATCCGTACTGTTTGGCGGATAGGTTTCTGGATATCACGCCTCCAACCGATGTCGAGCAGAACCCCAAATGTGACCGCACCATCGCGCTCTATGGGTATCTGCGAGGCACGAATTTCCCGGCAGGAGGATCGCGGGTACACATCCCGGGTGTTGGTGATCTCACAGTGACATCAACTGAAGCATTGCCTGACCCGTGTCCGACACCATATTTTGAGAAGCAGGCTGAAAAAATCACCGGCAAGAAGAAGCGTACACGCTTGGGTGAGAAACAGAAGATCCTGTACGCACCCATGTCAGACGTTGGAGGTGTTCTTGTTGATAAGGATGCCGTGTACATCGACGTCAAGACAAACACTTTCAACGCAGATGAAGACCCTGATCAGGAGCGGGGGCTCGGAGAGCAGATGATGATCAGCCTGCAGGGTGGCAGGAAGCTTCTTGGCGAGGACGACCGCGGGTTTAGGCTGTTCAGTGGCGGTGAGCTCGTGAAAAACCAGGACATTGGTGATGACGATGAAGTTGGGAACACCGGACGAAAGTCGCAACGTAAAGCACGAGCTGCGGATGCTGACGAGATCGATGATGCAGACCTAGACGGCATTGATAGCGATGACGATGAGCTTCAGCAGGATCACAGCGGCGACGAGGACGACGAGGACGATACAGGGTTTCTGGATACAGGTGGCGCGTCATCAAGGAAGCTGAAACTGGCGCGAAAGGAAGAGAAGGACGATGCGGCAGAAGAGGTGGCATTCGCGGACAGTGACTCCGACCTCGGATCGATATCGGGAGATGAACCAGATTCAAGTGACCTTGAAAACGGCGGCTCTGGCTCTGGCTCTGACTCTGAAGACGATGATGAGGATGGTGCAGTGAACTGGAAAGCCAACCTTCGCGAGAACGCTGCAAAAATGCACGGACGGAAGCGGCCGTACAGAATTGCAGAGCTTGGAAAGCTGATGTACAACCTGGACATAGCGCCAGAAGACGTGATCAAGAAGTGGAAGGGCGATGATGAGGAAGAAGAGGATATTGAAGCGGATGAGGACGATGAAGATGGATTCTTCAAAAAGTCCAAGGCACAGGATGCGAACAACGAAGATCGATACATCGCTCGCTTCGACTACGAAGAGTTGGCAAAGAAGTGGGAGAACGAGGAGAACATTGAAGCTTTGAAGAGCCGATTTGCATCGGGCCACATGTCTGGAAAGGGTGGCGATGGGGAGGACGACGACTTCGAGGGTTTCGATGGCGACGGCGATGACGACGAAGGCGACGGCGAGTTCGAAGATCTTGAAACGGGCGAGAAGTTCGGTGGCAATGAACCCAGTACTGAAGCTGAGGCTGAAGCCGACACGATCGAGGCAGAGCGAGAGAAGAATGCAAAACGGAAAGAAGAGCTCAAGCTGCGATTTGAAGAAGAAGATCGAGAAGGCTTTATGAATGATAAAGCCGATGCTCGAAAAGAAGGTGCACAAGAGGAGGAGTTTGGCGAGGACGACTGGTATGACGCTCAGAAGGCTCTACTCAAGAAACAGCTCGACATCAACCGCGCTGAATTCGATCAACTGGACGAAGCCTCCCGCCAACGCGTTGAAGGCCACAAAGCTGGCACTTATGCGCGTATCGTACTGGAGAATGTGCCCTGCGAATTCTCGACACATTTCAATCCCCGCTTCCCAATCCTCATTGGCGGTCTGACGCCGACTGAAGAGCGATTTGGCTTTGTGCAGGTCCGTATCAAGCGCCACCGTTGGCACAAGAAGATATTGAAGACCAACGACCCCCTCATCTTCTCGCTCGGATGGCGACGGTTCCAAACCACTCCTATCTATTCTATTTCCGATTCTCGAACACGAAATCGTATGCTCAAGTACACACCGGAGCACATGCATTGCTTCGGTACCTTCTATGGCCCACTCGTTGCGCCCAACACAGGTTTCTGCTGTGTCCAGTCACTCTCAAACAAGACTCCTGGGTTCCGTATATCAGCCACTGGTGTCGTACTCAACGTGGACGAGTCGACTGAGATTGTCAAGAAACTCAAACTTACAGGGCACCCCTACAAGATCTTCAAGAACACAGCCTTTATCAAAGACATGTTCAAGTCTTCTCTCGAAATTGCAAAATTCGAGGGCGCGTCAATCCGCACTGTTTCTGGCGTGCGCGGACAAATCAAACGCGCCCTTTCCAAACCAGAGGGCAACTTCCGTGCAACGTTTGAAGACAAGATCCTCATGTCCGACATCGTCTTCCTACGCGCCTGGTATCCGATCAAGCCCCGTCGCTTCTACAACCCCGTGTCCAATCTGCTTGTCCCACCCACGCCCGAGGACAAAGAGGCAGGCGAGAGCACGAGCTGGACGGGCATGCGTTTGACTGGTGCTGTCCGTGCTGAACTCAATATCCCCACCCCCTCCATCAAGAACTCTGCATACCGTCCCGTTGAGCGTGAAGAGCGGAAGTTTAATCCTCTCCGCGTTCCGCGCAAGCTTGCCGCCGAGCTGCCCTTCAAGTCTCAAATTGCACAAATGAAGCCACAGAAGAAGGAGACGTACCTCCAGAAGCGGGCGGTCGTGCTGGGCGGCGAGGAGAGGAAGGCCAGGCGCTTGATGAACCAGGTTATGGCGATTAGGAATGAGAAAGTAGAGAAGAGGAGGGCCAAACAGGAGGAGCGCAAGCAACCATATAAGAAGAAGATTGAAGAGAATAAGGAAATGAAGGAAGCTAGAGAGAAAAGGGAGAAGCAGGAGTACTGGCAGAGAGAGGGAAAGAAGAGACACCATCAGGGCGATGGGGAGAGTGGACGTGGTGGCGGTGGAAAGAGGAGAAAGTAGATAGTGGTCTGATGTGAGGAAGGAATTTACTGCGAAAGATGTTTTGCATTGCATCGTTGTGGCGTTGACTTGTTTAGATTAGTGCAAAAGTCCAGGACAATAAGAAGATTGATTTTTTTTTTTCAATTCTCGACAGGACAGCTTGATCGACAGTCCGAGCATGTGCAATCCAGCACTGACACAGCAGTACGAACATCACAGCAAATATGGGTCCTTAATCGAGAATGCTCTTGGCCCAGTCTATGCCATCTGTGAAAACCATCATGCGACGAGGCTAGTTGATCATCGCACATTCTAAGAGGGCACACTTTCAACATCACACAGCCCCTACAAGGATGATGGTCCACCACAAAACGCCGCCTACGCACCACCAACTCCGTCCAACCGAGGATGTTGGGCCTCTGGACCGGGACAGCACGAAAGAATTACTCCTCCAGTCTGCGCTCACACTCTGCATCAACCAACAAGACAAGCCGACGACACGCGCGGTCAGACAGAATGAATGAATGAAAAGCAAGGAGGGTCAGGCCGCTGGACTCTAACATTAGGGTTGAGCGAAGCAGGCAGCCGCCGCGCTTGCGGCGGACCTGTTTGTCGAGTCGAACCACGTTTCGTTTCGCGCCGGGCATGAGAGAGAGAAGTGAGGAGTGAGGAGAGAGAGAGAGAGAGAGAGAGAGAGAGAGAGAGAGAGAGTAGATGAACCGATGGCGGTAATGAGTGTGTATTTGAGGATGAAGCAAGAATGGTGTTGCTCTCTGCTTTTCACGGATCAGTGACTGCAGAAATGGTGGAAAACAAGTAGTCTGTGTCGTTTCCCTTGCCTTTTGTGTGTTCCGTGTGCTAGGCACAGTCATGCGGGCACACTGGAAAATGGATTTTACAATATTGTTTCCCACGTCTGTCACGTTCGTCCCCATCTGCAGTCTACCCGATCAATACATCTCTACTTATCGTTTGCTACAAGCAGTTGTTGTATTCATCCATTCATATTCATAGTGCTGCCTAGAGGTGCTCGCTCGTTTGGATCTTGAAACTACGGATGTAAGAAATGTGAAGCTAAGTTTGAACAAGTGTGCGGTGCGTGTGCAGATGAGAATAAAACTGGATAAGTGAATGCTATTGACAATTGGCTGCCGCTGGCAATCTCATGTGGGTCGAGAATTCGCTCAAGAGCCAGACCGTTGTTGACATTCAGTGACATCATGCTGTATTCAAGGAGAGGGCTGTGGAATTCTTACCTGGTGGTAGGCATGCGATGGAAAGGGGGTCTTTACCCCAACCTTGGTCTTTTACGCATTGGTTAGGTTGAGCGTCACAAACTGCAGTAAAAATGATGCTCTGTAGAAGTATGAGCCGTTTATTAGACAATAGATCCTACAGCCTTGCGCTGATTCTTTTCCCAATGCCTCTGCTGACGCAGTGTTTTTAACACCCTCTTAGGCCTCTAGCCTATTAACATCCTCAGAGTAAGATGCGCCAGTAATGAATGTGCACGATGCGCTAGTATGCAAAATCTCGACGGACGGATCCAACTTCGCCCAAAGGCTTTCCACATGCTGGCAAGAAAAGATCTACGGTCCGGTGGAAATGCTCATAGAATATACAACGCCGTTGGAACGCCAATATCCAAACAGTGCGCAGAAAAGGCGCGGGGTAATCGCAGTAGCAACAATGTGTGAAGAAGAAATGCAGGTAAACAAAAAGTTCGCTAGGACAGTCATGGTCGTTTCTTTGTGTCAGTATTCGAGTCTGTTGCCTCAAATATGCCACGTATTCTCTTTGCTGATATGTTGGAGGCGTCAAAATGTATCGCAACGAGCCAAGCACAGAGGATGTTGGCGAGGTGGTGGAGCACGTACGCGTAGGTGACACCGTAGACGGCAGCGTATGCAGCAATGGAGAAGAGGAAGATATTAGTAAAGGAGTATCGAGATTGTACGCGGGGAATCATGCGGCCAGTGCTGAGAGTTTCGACTAGGAAGATAAAGGGCATGATCGATAAGATGTTGTGATGGGATGAGAAGGGCGTCCACCAATGAACTGCGAGGTTGCGTACCCAGACCACGAGGACCGGTAGATTGATTGGCAGGATCCAGATCATCAAAATGAGGATAGAGTGCGCGTAGTTGTAGAAGTTGTAGTTTGTGTCGAGATGTGTCTCCTTTGCCAGGCGGAACCCTCGGATACATGTGGCTAACTGGACTAAGCATAGCACCATGTAGGCGAAGTGGTATGGTATGACAGTGGAAACGAGCGACAGCAAGACCAATGTCGTGATGGTGCGCTGCCGTGTCGAGGTAACGGCAAATGCTTTCGGTGTCCTCTGTCCGTCCTCATTGCGAAGGGCTGCGGAGCTGACCAAGGCATACACCATGGCCAGGATATACGTTAGCAACAGAGCGATGTAGTTCAAGACGACGCATATCCCGATGCACATGAGACCAAAGAGAGGTACCAAGAACCAGAAAAAGGTGTCGTCCGATCCCAAAAGCAGCTCGTGGTTGGCGTCGTCGAGCAGTGCAGTGGCATTGCTGGCTACAACATTGAGCGGCCAATGCTTGAACGTCTCGTTGCGAGCACCGGCTAGAGCAATAGACAGGAACGTCAAGGCTGCCAAGGCGAGCGGCAATGATGTTTGCAGGCATTCGTTGAAGCCGTTGGAAAAGCTCATGAATACGCCCGTCTCATCGTAAACTCTGAATTGCTGGCGTATCACCAATGCCACGATGAACAGCGGGAACGCTGCGAAGACGACTCGATAACGCATCCACAGCTTGCCCAAGCTTCCCAGTACATCGACCCTCAAGTTTACTTCCACAGTGCTGTCGCAGGTTGGATCCGACCAGACCTGTAGAGACAACCCGCTTGACATCTGCTTCGGAAACATGCTAGGCGGCATGTACGGCGAGATGCCGTGCAGGTTGAGGCTAGCGTCTTTGACATTGACAAAAAACTTGCTCTCGTGCACTTCGGTGATGTACTGTCGAAGCAAAGGGGCAAACAATTCTCCACGGTCACATGACTGTTTGCCGACATGAATGTTGTATGCCAACAAGGCCGAACGCAAGACTGGTACCTTGATGTCCATAGTCAAAGGGCGGCGAACTGAGAGTCTAAAGTTCAGGCCAGTCGTCAAAAGGCGCTGCAAGCCCATATCGACTCTGTAGACCGAATCAGAAGCGTTGCTGAACTCAGCAATTACCCAACCGGCACTGCGTTCGCCAGATTTGTCAACGACTGCAACAAACTGCTGCTCTGACAAATCTTTGAGGTCATACTGCAGATACGAAAAGGGCCGTTGGTCTGTCCTGAATGGGAAGGTGGACTGCCGCGTAGACTCCGGGAGAACAATGACATCTGATGCAGCGTTCTTGCACGCCAGTCGGGTAGCACCAGAGCTGTCACCAGAGAGGTCCATGTTCATCGAGAAAAGCGTGGCAGACTGCCCAGCCTGGTGTGGATAGACGCTGCAAAACAAAACCTCGAGCTTGCCGTTTTCGCCAGGGGCATCCAGCTTTTCGTTGGTCAACAAGGTGAACTTTTTGTCCTGGTGCTCGTCTTGAGGCGGCACCGGTAGCAAGTAAGCTTTTGGTTTTTCTTGCGACTTTCCAAGGCTCCGTAGCACCAGCTTTTCACCCTGCGAGATGACAGCGCTGTCCTCTTCCAAAGTAAGAAGTGTCTTGGCTTCCTTGTGCGGCAGATTTTTCTCTGCGATGTCTTCCAAACCAGTGAGGAATTGCTTCTTGAAACCTCGCATGCGTTCGGCTCGGGGCACCGTCTGGGTCGCCCGTGAGGCGTCAATCACATCGTACAATGCACGCACAACACTCTTTCTCTCCTGGTCGCACCAGGTAATGGCCAAGTGGTCCATGCCCGTCCAGACGTTGGGTGTCGAGGATGTGAAGACGGTGAAGCCGTGGGTCTCGGGTACCAGAGACGCTATGCTGGCATAGTCTGAGGAAACCACAGTATCGAGACCTCCACCAGCGATGGAAATGAGGGTGACGTGCCACAGCGGGTTGTCGATAGCCCACTTCTGCGAGTATGCGTGCCGCCAGTAATTGTTGACGCCGTTGTAGAGTCGAACAATGTCTCCGTCAAACGACACCGGCGGTCTGGCGTGCGGCGCCGCGAGGGTGACAATGGTATTGATCGAATTCGACTGGTAGTTGGGCATGGTGAGCATGGTGCGAGCCACCATGCCTCCCATCGAGTGACCCAATATGACGACTGACGTGGGGTCAGGTAGATTCGAGTCGCGCGCGGAGCGCCCAGGGGTGTGGTATAGAGATAGAATGAATGTGATAGCATCGTTGAGATATTCGGCTTGGTCGAGCAGTGTCTGGCCGTGGAACGCTGTAAAGTCTTCGTTGAAGTCAACCGTGAAGAAGTCCAGTGGCCGTTTTCCTGCCCGGCTTGCGCCCATGTCGTGTCTCAGAGCATTGTGATAGTAGTATGCTGCTTCGGCTCCAAGCGGTCGCACTTGCTTATAGCTGCCAGCGTTTCCGGGGATGAAGAGCACTGGCACTCCTTTAACCTGCACATACATCGTTAGCCTCCGCCAGCGCCCGCTGATGCGGCCCACATACCCTCTCATCATCATCTATGCCACCCTCTCGGTAGAGGTACAGCGAGTACTTGCTGGCGAAACGGGTGTGCTCGGTATCGAAGTCGTCAAGCTTGTGGAAGATGGGGCGCATGTATGACATCTGGCAGCCTTTGGTGTCGAGTTGGCGTGTCAAAAACGACTGTGCCATGAGGAACAGCACTGCAAGGCCCAGCAATGTCGTGACCAGTGTAAACGGCGAGCATGCCCAGGGGTTGCGCAGTCGCATCCTCCATCTGCTGTTCTGCCCCTCCACCATACTGTCTGACGTTATGTCCTTTGCCGGCGGCCCCGCAGCAGGGCGTGCTCTCTGGTTTGACATGGCGGCAGTGTTGAGCACAGCCATGGCCGAGGTGCTGGGTTGACGTTTTGTTGTGGCAGATCGCTGGAATGGCACATGCCCCTCGTCGCTCCTCCTCCTGACTTCCTTCCAGTGTTGTGTCTCTGCGGTTGTGCCTTCAGACCTGTCATTCACCGCATCGCCATGTTCTGAGGGTTGTGTGGTTGAGATTTCAGGGTTAGAGACGGTGTGGTCGCGTCCAGATTTTCGCCCTCTTGGCGGAGACTGGCGCATTTAAAGAGGGTGCACAGCGTGACCCGGCGTGTTTCCTGCCTCAGAATCGTGACTTCCAGCTCAGGGTGTGGAGAATGTTGTTCACAGGCACGTCGTTTCCTCCCACGCAATATCACGATTGATTGGCGGCTACGGTTGATACAGTTGATACGGAAGCGACAGGCGGTATTCAAACAATTACGATGATTCTTTTGTGTGCGATGAATGTACAGTGACAGCACATGAGGTCGACGAGAATTGTTGAGAACGAATTGGGACTCGCGCACTTTGGGGCAATGGGCGACGCAACTGCCAAGCAGCGAATGGAGCCTCGAAGAATCGAGCGACAGATCGTCAACAGGGCACAAGGTGAACAGTGATGGCGCCAGGAGGTGAGCGGATCCACCAGAGAGCGTTGACAGTTTCGAGCACGCACAAGCAGGACAAAAAGGAGGAGAGGACGACGTTGTTTATCATCTTGAGACTCCACCGCTGGCAACCTGCAGACTCTTTGCGCGGCGGCGTGCGAGGTCTGCGGGCTAAAAGGTGCGATGACGACGATTCGACGCTGGGATTCCGCCAAAATGTCCGGCGCCGCATAGCTCGGCACTACTCACGACTACGAAACTGCCTTTGAGTGCAGCGTCGTTTCAATGTGATGTGGGCTGTCTGGAGAAACACGAGCTTTCGAATATCAGTTGGTCTCAGAGGCGTGTCTCGTTGCTGCTTGCAGCTGCTGGTAAAGACTGTTGTTTGTCTGAACGCAAAGGGCTGACGGCCCATAACAACAACAACAGGGCATTGAAAGTACTCAAAACATCCAGCACGGCCGGGCTATTGAAACAGACGCCAACGCCTCGGCCATGATGCATATCAGGAAATCGCCATGTTCTAGCACGTCACGGTTACACTGACATGTCGAGCGGTATGGCGAGTGACATGTCAGGTGATGCGTTGAGTGAAGTGTCGAACCAAGGTTGACGGCTCTCAAGGTTCAGCAGCGGGTTGCATCAAGACCTTTGTGCGGGAGCGTAAAAATGATCGACTGGCACCAAGGCTCGAGAATCCAAGTTTGATGATCCTTTGCCCAGACGCCGTCAGCCTCCACGAAGCCTTCCTCGAGCCATCAGCCGCGCGACAACTTTAATGCCTGCTTGCTGATGGACATTTTTTGCTGCTGGGCATTTTTGCTGCTGGGCATTTTTGCTGCTGGACATTTCTGCTGCAGAGCATTTTTGCTGATGAACATTCATGCTGATACGTTAGGTATGCAGGACGGTATCTCAGCTGCTCTTGGCAATGTGATCAGTTTGCAGTGATGTCCATTGATTGCATATCCGTGGTTGTGGATTGGCTGCTGATTGGCTGTGCTCGCTGCTGATTGTGTGCTCGCTGCTGATTGGCTGCTGATTCGCTGCTGAAATGCACCTCTGGATGCTGCCGCGTACGTAGTAGGGCCATCAGCAGTGCGTTGCGCGTCCCGCCTCATATCCTGGCACAGATATGGAAAACAATACTACAACAGCACTACAACAACACTACAGCAACACTACAGAAGTACTACAGAAGCACTGCAGCAATACTGCGGCAATACTGCGGCAATACTGCAGCAATACTACAGCAACACTGCAAATACTGCAGCAATACTACAGCAACACTGCAAATACTGCAGCAATACTACAGCCATACTACAGCACCACTATACCACCGCTACAGCAACACTGCAACGCCCAATAAACATCGCAGATCTTGTTTCGAGTGGATTTCTCCCTTGTTCGTGCCCTTAGCTTCCTTCTCCTTTTAGCCTGGCAGCAATCCAGCTGTGCAGCGGTCCAGCCGGGCAGCAATCCAGCTTGGCTTCTTGATCCAGCAATGTTGTCCACACGTTGCAGACGAACGCTGCGTCACGTCGCGAACCATTCAACGTGCCTCGCAGGCAAGAGGTTTATTCTTGCCAAAGCTGCACTAGAGCCGCAATCGCTTTGCAACACGGCAACGCACCGCTGTAATATGCCGTGCTGCATAGCGAACTGTCTCAGCACAGCGAACTGTCTCAACCCATGTCTGTTCCTGTGTCTTTCCTGCATGTTCACGTGTTGTGCCTTCACGTACTATGCCCATTCTCACCGAAACGTCCCACAGCGGCTTGAAGACTGAGCGCCCCCATCGGCCGGCGCCTTCCTCTTCGCCTGCTTCCCGCCACTGCGAGTGTTGTTGGACTCTTTTGGAACAGCCCGTCGCGCTCCTTCCCCAAACTATAAGGTGTCTCCCAGCTGCATCTGCTTTTCTCTGTGTGATTTACGCCCATGCTGCTCAACCGGCTACTCGGCTGGCTACTCGACTGACTACTCGACTGACTACTCGACTGGCTTCTTGATTAGCTGTCCAAAGCTCAGGAACCTGCTCGCGCATTGAGAACCAGTAAATGCACCGCCATCTGCGCTTCTTTGGTGAACCGACAAAGGGCATCAACCACTGAGGAAGGCGAGCTACGGCCGTGTCTTGGAATTTTCCCTCTAACCAGCTTCGAGTGCGCTACAAACTTCAAGGTATTGCCTGGTGCTCTGGACTCTCACGCAGTGTTGTCTACAGTATGGTGCTGGCCGGCGCAACCATATTCCAAGCTCTGATATCACAGTCCCTGGGTTGTATAGGACCAAGCCAGCGCCTCTAGACTCCCCCACACAGCCACTCTTCGTGGACGGTGCGCTAAATGCTGCTTTGGAGCCCGCAGGAATTCAAGTTTGATGTCGTGCGTGGTCTTGTTGAGAATTGTAGGCTCGGCTTGGCGACCATGGCCCTTCCTTTATCGGGGCAAACGATACGCATCAAGCAGCTGCAGTATGTGTGGCAGGTGGGATAGCATACAGAGAGTGTCAGTGCTGCTCAGTTAATGGCTCACATGGCCTCCCGGAACGAGTAGCCGGCAGGTACCCACTGTGCGTAGCCTATACCCCCCTTGCTTTCATGCCTTGGATGTCACTGGCCCACTCTCGTTCACCCTATTGTATTGTATAACGCTTGGTCGTCCTCTAACGCTCAGGGCCCCCACCAAAACAGCTTCGGCTGATACCATGCCCATCACGACGCCAGACTCATCGAAGCTGTGATTGTCTTCATCGGACATAATGTTTTCAACGTTGACATGCTCCGCCAGCTGTAGCCAATCATGAACAGTCTCAGGACCTCTATGCCTGATTCTTCTGTGGTCTGTTCTGGGCGAACCTTGTTTAAAGCTCTAGTCAACGCCTTGCGAGCGTACTGGTCTAGTTCTGGCAGAGTTGCCAACACCAAGACCAAGACATGTTATCACCTCCACGTGCTTACCGAAAATGGTAAGAATTGGGACCAGAAAGGCGACTGCTGGATCTAAACAAGTAATCAGGCAAGCCAAGTCTCTCTCTCTGGACCCCACTTGGTTGGTTGTTGACAACACTGCCAACAAGGGGCTGGTACCTCATTCACATCAATCAACCGGTGGGAGTATCGCGCTGTTCCAGCATCAGTACGAACTGCAAACTCACCCCTCGCTCCGTCTTTCGGAGGCTCATCAAGCTGGGTGTGCAGCTGAGACATTTTGGATCAAAGCATCTCAACCTCATTTCAACTCTCTCGTAGTTTGTTGCAAAACGTCATACAGAGAAACTCGCGCCTCGGTGCAAAGTCTGAAGGGCAAGCTGCGTTATTTTGTGGCTTCTTGTGTTTTCGCGACTTAAAAAAAATTTGGTGGAAAGAATGGGCGCGATATGAGCTCATGTATAATGCGGCGCTTGCCCGTAAGATGGGTTACTTCATATGGTCCTCGCTGAAAAACTCACAACCAAAGGTGCTGACCTGAGCAACTCCTGTATTGCGATCCAATCACTTGGTGTAAAAGAGATTCACCACTGTAACGATGGTAGTGCAAAAAACGGGTCTTGCCGCGACTCGAACGCGGGGCCTCTCGCACGTTTACTTAGGTACCCTAAGCGAGAATCATACCACTAGACCACAAGACCGAATCGTCGTAGCTGTTGCAGCTGTTGATGAAAAACTTTCCAATTATTATTTTCATCTAAATATAATTTAAATTTACTCAATTGCTAGGAGAGTGGAGCGGGTAGCTTCATCTCAAAATTGGCGTTTTTCGTGTGCCGCTGTTAGTGTTTGACTCATACCAATACACTTAGTGATGCGCCCTGCCGTTGATAGATGACACCATGTCTGAATTTGCATTTTCCTATCCACTTACATAGAAAGACTTCTGGAACAACAACTCGAGCAATCAGAGGCTACCTTGGCTTTCACCTCTTGTTTACAGACTCAACTGTTGCAAAATATTGCACTGCTGCCGATCTTCTCAAATCAACTGAAGACTTTAGCTATGTCTTCAAATCTCGACGTTCTCGTCAGAACTCGTCCAGCCAAATTTCCTGCGGACCAAGAAATAGTGGGCAAACTGTTTCTCGCCTACGCTGAATCTCTACCGATCAGTCTTGACTTCCAGAATTTCAGTGAAGAATTTGCAAGTTTACCGGGCAAATACGCACACGAAAAAGGCGGCATTCTATACCTTGCATGCCTTGAAACGCCTGCTTCTCAAGTTTCGCCTGCTACAGAGCAGGTTGTCGGTTGTGTGGGCTTGCGCTCATTCGAGGCACTGAAGAGATGCGAACTCAAGAGACTGTATCTTAGGCCCGAGTCGAGAGGGCTCGGAGTCAGTAAGCTGTTGATGGATGTTGTCGTTGCGAAGGCACAGGCGTTGGGATATCAGGAAATGCTTCTCGATACATTGAATAGTATGACGGCTGCGAGGCGATTGTATGAGAAGTATGGTTTTATGGAGGTTGGTGCGTACTATGAAAGCGTGCCTGATGCTGTATTCTACCGGCTGGCTCTTTAAAGGATTGGACCATGGGAATAAGGACACCGACAAAAGGAACAACAAAAGTATTCCAGCCTTAGGTACAGAATACGGCTGGGTCTCGGTCTTGAGCGGTGCTATCATGGATTGCCCACGCTTTCGCCTTCTACGCATTAGAATTATTCTCACGTCACATTAATATGACCATTTCTATTACCATCATTCCAACAGCCGTCAGCGCCATTATCGAAATCAACACTTAAGCAAAACATCTCTTACAAATCAAGTCTCATTTGAAGACACACTCGAGGACCAATTGCTCCAGGCCAAGACTCTAGCTATGGAAGCTATGGCACATTCGTAGGCTCCATTTGACTCAATTCTCACTTGGCCAAATTGCGCTAAATTACCAGATTTATGCCAAGTCCCCAAAGTATACAACCATGGATTTCGAGATCTCTGATGTTCATGTCACTGACGTTCCGACCGCCTGTGAGCTTCAGTTTGAGGTTATGGAAGATCCAGAGACTGGTCTCGGCTTTAATTTGGGCCACGACTCTCATCTCTACAGCGCATCTGACATGGACCGTTTCTTGGAAAACTTGATGACTTTCATTGAGAGTGCTGTGAAGGACTTCAAACAGTCAATTGAGGAGATAGAACTTTGCGGGCCGAAGGAGCTTGACCTTCTTCAAACTATCCATTGGCATGGCGAGACAAGTATTCTCTCGCGGGTGGACCAGCCCTTGTGGGAGCGTTTTATGGAGGTTGTTCACCAACAGCCGCAATCCATTGCAGTAAAGACCTCAAACGGGCTGTCTACCACATACAAAGCTCTAAAGCAAAAAGTCGAAGAGACTGCTTCACTCTTGCAATCGTTGGGATTCACCAAGGCCACCAGGTGGGTGTGCTATCTCACCCTTCCATCGAAGCGATAGCAGCAATGCTAAGCATAGCTCTCCTGCGTTGTACTTATGTTGCCCTGGATTCTATCTACGTTCAAGGAAGAGTTGAGTATATGACTGAAGATACCAACCCATACTCGATTCTTTACGGTTCTGGCTTGGATCCTTTGCTGGCAAGTCTGGAAAAGTCCGTGAAGTCACGTTTTATCGCGTCGCCAACACCGTCTCCTACTACAGCCTTCCAGACCCACCATGAGCCTGGGCAACCAAACGATGTCTTCTACGTTGCTTACACATCTGGCAGTACCGGAAATCCCAAGGGGATTATGGTTTCGTACGAGAACACACGAGCCATGCTCATCGGCCGTAACCAAGCTCTGACCATAGCCAAAAAATAATGTCTTCCTCTGTTGAGAAGGTATTTATACCAATCAACGCTGGTACAGATTGTGGTATCACTTCTTGTTCTGACATCCTCAGTCATTCCTCCCTATATTTCGATATCTCCATCACGCAGACGTGGGATTAGTTTGTATCAGGGGCAACTGTAGCGCTCGCTACAAACGATACAAAGCAGGATATCGAGGAGCTAGAGACATTCATTCGCCAAGCTGGTGTGACCATGATCTTCATGACACCTACTAGGTTCGCTATGATGATTGAGAACTATCCCGAAGAGATACATCAAAGTCAATCTCCACGCGCGGTTTCCATGATTGGTGAGCATCTTCATCCTCGACTGGTGACAGCCATATATAATTTAAAACTTCCACTACTGACCGTTTACAATGATTACGGGCCCTCAGAAACTACATCGCAGAACACTCTCGACAAAGTTCCGTACCCCAGCTCAGGCCAGCCTACCACCGATGTTGGACGACCGCTTCCAAACGATAGCGTATACATTGTCAACTCGAAGCTCAACCCAACTCCAGTCACCGTTACCGAAAGACTCTGTCTTGGTGGACCTCAGATCAATTTGTGATGAGTGGAGCAAATGATCTATCAATTGTGACTATGAGGGAGAGAGAATGTATATCGTGCCAAACGGAAGCTGACTAATGAGCTGACCAACCAGAGAGGCAGATTGCACTTGAACGGCTTGGGATACCTTCAAGGTCCTAATAACGTCTTTCTGAAGAACCTCTTTGTCTCTGAGGTCTTCAAAATACGTGGATGGGATTGCCTTCATCGCACTCGCGACCTGGCTCGATTCCGACGGAATGGTCTCATCGACTTAGAGAATCGCATCTCTGGGGACAAGCAAATCAAGTTGCGTGGTAACCGCATTGACCTTGAGGAGGTCGAATCCGAGATTCGCCAAGTCTCTTCGACCAACGAGAGTCTGCTGTTCGAACAAGGAGTTGTGGTAATAGCGCGAGCATTGGATCAAGCCACACCTAGTAGCCTGACGGATGGTCGCCAGTTTGTGGTATTCATTGTCACCAAGAACGAGCAAAACAAGGCTGAACAGCAGGCCATGGCGAACATATTGCACACAGAGCTCGGTAAAACCCTGGATGGTCACATGCTCCTAGCGTATTACCAGATGATGACGAATCTCCCATCTACGCTGAATGGTAAGATAAACAGAGTCGAGCTCAACAAGATGACAATTGACCCTATGTTTCATCTGGAAACGACATTGGTTCAGAAACCTAAGGAGAAAGCAGTCGATGTCACACTTGACCAAGGACCCCTTGAGATCATCAAGAAGATCTTCACGGAGACTTTGAAACCACCTAAAAATCAAGCCATTCAGGCCAAAGATGGTTTCTTCAATCTCAGCGATCAGAACGTGCTGACATTGCGTTTGCAGAAGGCTCCCAAGGGGGACTTGGAGTCCCGCCAAGTTGGTTAATATCTTCAGAAACCCTACACCCGAAGGCCTCGCCACTGTACTTATACCCAAGTCGGAAGCCGTTCTTACGATTCCAACTGTTGCACTCACTCCAACTAAATTAGACTGCAAAAAGGAGACTCACCTGCCAAACGAGGCGAGGTACTGGCCCGGAAATATCGTCATGCACAAAAATACCACAACATCTCTCAACATCACCAGTGCCAAAAGTACTACAGCTAATGAAGCAGTGACCAAGAGAACCTTGCTGATTGGAGCGGATGGTTTTGTCGGCTATTATATGCTCAAATACCTACTCATCCTCCATCCTGACACCAAAGTGTATCTTCTGGGTCTTGAGGAACGCTTCAACCTTAGCGATTTGTTCGCAACTTTCATGGAGCATAAGCTTTTTAACGAGGACTTGAATCAAGCAGATCTACTAACAGGAGCCGAAATCCTTCAAGGCACAATGGGCGAAGACGAACTCGGTCTCAGCAACGAGGACTTCGACAAGCTTGGTAGAAACGTACAATCCATCTACCACACCGATGGCCTCGTCTCGTTGCTTGCGACTTACACAGATCTGCGAGCTCCTAGTGTCAAAAGTATGCTCACAATGATTGAACTTGCATCTCGCGACCGAAGCAACACTCCTACCTCGCTCCATTACATCTCCACCTGGAGCGTCCTGCACCTTCAGACTTGGCCAACGACAACACGGGTCAAGGACTCGGTATGGCTGGACGAGCAAAGCGCCGACTTGTTCCAATCCCCTCAAACCAACGATTTCGGCTACTTCAAGATACGCTGGGTTGCTGAGATGTTGATGGAAAAAGCCAGCCGTTGGGGACATCCCACGACTATCTACTGATGCCCAGCACACACTGCGCCCATTGGGTCGGCATCAGCCACTCCACACGACAACTTCACCATCAACATGTACCTCAGTATGGCGCAGAAGGGTCTGGTCCTCCGCACGCCGCCCCGCGCCGACAAGCTCGAAAGTGACATCGGTATGGTTCCCATCGACTATCTCGCCGGTACCCTTGTTTGTGGACTTGAACCTTGGAATCTTAAGCTGGAGGATTTTTAAAAAAATTTCTATACACAGGTTATAGACTTGCTAATTATTTAGAGCTTTAGTACTGAAGGATTTCTTCTAGGACCTTTGGGGTGGAGATAACTCAGTAAGAAACTACTCACTTTTGTTGTTTTTCCTAGTAAGAAGGTGGCCCGTGAGCTGAACAGGCTCGCGAGGTGCACGGATAGGTAGCCCGCTGGTAGGTTACATGACAGAATACAGCCGCGCAGGAACCTAGTGGACGGTATCACAACACTTGGAGGACACTAGAGGTCGAGAACATGTTCCAGGCCTTGGAAGCAATAGAAAAAGTTGGCGCACACGACAGCTGAACGCTACGGGGAGATTGAAGGCATTGCAGACGCCAGAGATGTCGACAAACAAACAAGTCAAATATTTCGTCGTGATTTGATTCGATTTGCTCTTTCCGCCGAAAGCAACGATTTGATTTGGTTGTTTGCTCCATATGAGAGCAGATGTTTGTTTGATTCGACTTGTTTGCATCTTTTACATACAGATTAGTCAGCAGAGCCTTCCCAACTCTTCACCACGTACTCAGACTCTACTTCCTCATCAGTAACCTGCTCCGTCTGTGCAGCACTTGGTGTTTTAAAACCTGCACGAATCCAGCCGCGCAGAGTCTGCAAAGCAGCTAGTAACTGAGGGCTTATTTTCCGGCGTCATGGCTCCAAGAGATCACCCAGTTCGCTGAACATACACTCACAGTCGCAGCTGGAAGCGGGTATAGTGAGTACATCAAGCGCGAGCTGCGCAAGGTGTGGGTAGCGAGGCTGCAATCGCAGCCAGTACTGCACGGCAGACTCCGCCTCTGTGCTCATATAATGGTCCTGAGTCCACCGTGGCTCATACTTTCGCCAGCTATCATACTCATCATCAGCGGCTGCGTCGCCACTCAGTTCAGCATCGACAACTGCATTTATAGCCTCATCGATAGACCCAGTGGCTGGCTTACGTCGAAGCGGCGGCTGCTAGGGCTTGTAAGTGCGCCAAACCCGCTGAAAAGCAGCGTACGCGTCTGTCAGCCAGCCATCTTTATTCCTCCAAGCATTATCGCAGTACGATTTGTAGTACGGGTGCAGGAGTGTGGCGATGAAGTAGTACGGTGACCGATCAAGTTTAGCATAGTAGTCTGCTAGCTTGCTATAGCCAGCGCGTACATTGATAGCGAGGTGGTCTTCGGGTGCATCGCAGGCTTCGTAATCAACATCTTCGTACGCTGTGACCAGTTCTTCATAGGTGTTGAGGATATACTCAAATACAGGTATCACCTCGTAGATGGCGCCAAACCTGCCGGGCTTGCCTCTGCCTTCAAGCCTCTCGCAGGCAAGCTTCAGCGGCTTGAGTACCTGAAGATAATCAACAATAACCTGCCAATCGGCAGTGGTAAGCCCGTCGAAGCGCATCCAGGAAGGTACATTAGTAGGCGGCTGCTTGCCTCGTTGTATCGCAAGCTCATCGTCCGTTTGGGCGCACCGCCTATGGTCGTTAATGTACAGGCCTATGGCGGTGCGCAGCTCCACGGCACGCTGGAGGGTGCCTTCGAAGCTGTTCCAGCGCGTAACAACTGGCTTGACAGGCATCTTAATCTCCTGTTGAAGCTCTATAGGCAAGTCCTTGTTAGCCTTACGCTGGTAATCCTCAAACAAAGCATATTGTTGAGGTGTTCTGATGCAGTTGATAACAGCAAACAAGATGCCTAAACAGAGTTGACAACAAACAAATCAAACAAATCAAATTCGCTTGATTTGGTTTAATAGTTATGTTTATAGGTTTAGTGCTTACCTATTTCAGCGAATTTGATTTGTTTGATTTGTTTGTTGCCAACTCTGTGCCTAAAGGTCCTTCCTGGCGCCAAGCCTCCATAAAAGCTGCCTCGTCATCCGCTGCTGATGGTGCGTTATTGTAACTCTCCTTATCCTTCCCAAACATCACCTGCTGGCCGATGAGATTTATTATGTGACAGCCACAGCGTATACGCCGCTCTGCGGCGTCGAAGTTGAATGTTTCCGCTAATTTAGCGACAGCATGGTTGTTAGATGGCGCATTGTCAAGCACAAAACAGCCCAAACGATAGCCGTGTAGGCCAAATCGTTGGAGAATTTCGGCAACAACTGTCCCAATTACTTCGCCGGCGTGGCTACCCGCTAGCTGTGGGAGGGCTATGGGCAGGTCCTTAACTGCACCAGTCTTGTCAGCAAAGTGAGCCACAACGCCGAGAAAGCCACGATGACCGCCTTTAGCTGTCCAGCCGTCAAAACTTATGTGGATTTTGCTAATAGCTTCAGACAGTGCTTGAACGACTTGCGGCTGTACGTAGCTGTAGACCTTCATCACGAACCTTGACACACTGTTGTGGCTTGTCCACAGCGCCCTAGCTGCCTCCGGGTTGGCAAACTCCATCATCTCCTTGAATGCAGGCGTCTCAAACTCGTGGAGGGGGTGGTTATTGCATATGAGCCACGACACAGCGGCCATGCGAAAGCCTTGCGCATCGAAGTTACCTATCCTGTTGGCGACACTGCGCGGCAACGAGCTACCAGAGATGAACATTTGACGCACAGAGCGCTGCCCGTTGGGTATGACAGGCTCTTCGGAGATCCGTCGGCTAGGTATGATGTTATGATGCTTCCGCAGGTGAGTCGCTGGCGTTGTAATTGCATCAGTTACCTCGTACTTTCCAGGCCCGCCGCGGTCAATAACCTTCGATTGGTGGCAGATTCGGCAGATGAAAAATACACGCTTGGGCGCCTTCTCCATCACATAACGATAACCATGGTCACAAACCCTGCTCTTTTTGCGTGTCGGCTGCGAGAGCGGCTTCATCAAACCAGGCAATCGCACCCAGTCAATGCCTGTAAAGTTATCCGCGAAGCGGTCGAGCTCCTACATCACACCCTCTGCACTATCAACAGCATCAATAGCACCATCTACAAGATCATCCGAGGCTTCTGTTGCTGCAGCTGAGTCCTCTCGCGCCAGTAAATCTTCCTTTGGCTTATTATCACGTATTTGTGATTCGAACGGCGTCTCTAATGAGGCTCGAACGCCCATAAAAAGTGGATGAAGAGGTAGCTGCAGCCTCGGAGATTTCTGTTGGGACGGCTGCGATGGTAATGGTGTATTAATTGGGTGAGACTCCGGCTGGGTTGGCGGAGGCGTAAACTGTTGCTGGCTCTCCAGCAGCCGCTGGGTTGGTTTACGGCTACGTTTGGCAAACAGTTCGACGACCTCAATTGCCTCAAGATCACGCTTCTTGCCTCTATCACTTAATTTGGGGGCCATGGGAATAGCTGACGCGAAAAAAAAGTAAACTAAAGATGCAATGAAGCCTGCGTAACGCGCCAAAACTTACTAAAGTAAGAGTTGGTTGGGTGGCTGGGAGCCTAACGAGAATAGGAAAATTAGCCGAAAATAAACTTGTCCACCTGTATGATCGTGATAGCCTACCACTCACTATTAGCCAGCGGTACACACATTTACCAAACAAATCAAATTTTGCAAATATTCAGTCACCGTCTTACTTGTTTACTCCCAAAATTGGGCGACAGATGTTTGTTTGTTTGATTTGCTTATTTGCAAACAAGTCAAACAAACTAATCAAATCGATTTGTTTGTTGACAATTCTGGCAGACGCAAAATATGAGAGAACCAAGCCTCTATGAACTCTGGATGTTGATACGGCAAAGGTATCAAAGGAGGTGAATCAACAGTTGGTACAACGAAAGTATAGTAGATGATTGATTGTTTGTGTTAGATAGCTTGCTGTGTATTTGTAGTTGGCAGCGCGCCCAAAGTGTTGCTAAACCTAATTAGGTTTAGCACCATAGCTCTGCGCGTTGCTGCCATGTATTCGACTCCCAACACTGGACAATGCTGCACACATGAGGCTTCGAATGTGGCATACACAGCAAAGAAAGTGTGGAAAACCCAAGCACAGGCAAATATGTCACTTAAAGACGAGATATACATATCCGTATACGTGAGAGTGTGATCAACACGAATCAGTAGACATACCATGCATACGGCAAACTTGGTCACCAACTGCCAAATTTCCCATCGAGCCAGATTATGACAGTTCTAGCGACCACTTAGAAAGCAAGGTCTCGTGGGAGAACACTATGATTCCTTCCGATTTTTATGTTGATCGTTTTTGCATGTCTGGCTTGAGCGCCGCATGCTTACGAAAGATGCTTCGGGATTTTCCCGAACTCGGCTCCAATTTTTGGAGTAGGCTCCAATTGTAGTTATTGTCTCCAATCCGATGATGTCATAATTCATTGTTCTGGTCTTATAAAATCACACAATGCGTCTAAGCTCCTCAAAGTCGCTGGCCGCGTCCAATATTCGAAGTAATCTCCTACGCACCGCCACATATATCATGTCTTCCCCTTCTCGACTTTTCCAACCACTCGACATTGGCAAATGCCGACTACAGCACCGTGTCGTCATGGCCCCTATGACACGGATGCGCACTGACACCAACCACGCTCCACTACCAATCACTAAGACGTACTATAGCCAGCGATCGCATACTCCAGGCACTATGATTATCACAGAGGGCGTCGCGGTATCCGAGACATTGGTGGGATTACCTCACTGGGCTGGCGCTTGGAGCCAAGATCAGTTGCAGATGTGGAAAGAAATTGCGGATGAGGTGCATTCCAAAGATTGTTTCATATTCATGCAACTCTGCTGTGCTGGGCGTACGGCGGATAAAGGATACCCTAAAGTCTCGTCTGGCGACCTGCCGCTCGAAGCCAGTGCTAGTCAGATCGATACGAATGACGATGAAAGACCGCCACGACCTATGCTTGAAGAGGACATACGCGTCGCAATCAATGACCATGCCACTGTCGCACGTAATGCCATATGCGCAGGTTTCGATGGCGTTGAACTCCATGGCGCGAACGGATATCTTATCGACCAATTTCTCCAGGAGTCGTGCAACAACAGAACTGATCAGTGGGGTGGCTCTGTTGAGGGCCGCTGCCGCTTCGCCCTCGAAGTGACCAAGGCTGTCATCAGAGCCATTGGCGCTGACAAGGTCGGCTTTCGCATAAGTCCTTGGAGCACTTATCACTCAATCAGGCCTCAAAACCCGGAGGCGCAGTTCTCTCATCTTATTGCGGAATTGCGCGACCTCAATCTGGCCTACCTACATGTTGTAACCTCGAGAGTTGACAACTGGGCTGATATTGACCGGGATAGACCTCTCGAATTTGTGTTCGACAATTGGACAGAGAAGATTCCTGTGATTGTCACTGGTGGTTTCAGCAGGGAAACAGCGCAAGAAGCTGTTGACAAAAGATTCAAAGAATTTGCGTGTGCCATTGGTTTCGGACGGTCCTTTGCTTCAACACCAGATCTTGTCGCTTGCATCCGAAACGGTATAACGCCAAACCCCTTTAAGGGAGAACTGGCGTACACTCCACAGACGCCGAAAGGATACATAGACTATCCTAATTTGACTGCATAGACCATACTCAGTGTCAGCCTGGCACCTCAATTCACTAAGTATATCGTGAATTGTGTCTCACGTGACTTGGCGTCCGTGCTTACTTCCAGTTTGTGTATATATCCGCTATACGTAGCTCACTCAATACAAAAACCTTCTGCTTCCTTCATGTCTGCCCATTCTCACATCTAACACTCAGGAAGGCGATTGCGGCGTGTGTGAATGGTCGGTATGCAGGCACGATTCACAACGATGACAACAGCGACACGACAAGTAGACAAACGTAACGTATTCAATACACAGTAAGAAAAGAGGACCTAAGAAGCCAGCTGTGGAGGCACCAGGGGGCATGTGAGAGCTTGTTGAGGTGATCGATAGATTTGGTTCACTGATTCAAATGAGATCAGATGGAAAAGCAATACATACAGTCAGATGCCAAAAGTCTGTTCGTGCAGGCGCACGAGCTACTATCCCATATTGTGAGCTTAACTCTGAAGTAGAATAATATCACAAAATGTGGACCAATTTGGACAATCTAAATATTAAACAGATTCCAATACACTCAATGCCAAGCCTAAAAGCCCTTGTCCGTTTTGGGTATGCTGTTGTGCACCTCCCCACTTTTGGTTCGCCCGCTACCTACGGTGGGCTAGTACGAGGTGACGTGCACGGCCGCACAGCCGCACAACCGCACAACCGCACAACGAGCACCACCTGGAGCTCATGTTTTTGTCTACCTCAGGTACCGCAGTCATCCTGGTCTTCTTGATACCTCGACTCATGTCATTTCCGACAATTATAAACGCTTTGCCGGATCGCCGGTTGCTTGCGGCGGTTGCTCATCTCGAATGGTCATGGCTCGCACGTTACTATGGTGTTATATAACTGTTGTATACAGAACAGGTTTCTGTTGGCCATATACGCACCTCATAGCGCCCATACGTTGCCGCCGCCCGATGTGGTGATATTTAGTTCACTCGCAGTCGTGTACTCCAGAAGTACCAATAATCTCATGTACAGGTGGAAGAACCTCAATTCAATATTTAAAGGCGACTTCTATGAGTTATTTCTAGATATCTGGCGCGATAATTTCATAACGAAAAACACCTTGAAGGCGTTCGAAGCCACTGCGCTCTTCCCATCTGATCGCAGGGTCGTGATTAAAAAGATCGCAGCATGCTGCCCGAGGTCCAGATTTCGATTATGCTCACCCTTTCTCATCTAATTGATATATGGAGAGGCTGCTGAGGCAAGCAGTACCCAATCGCCATGGTCCGATCGCTGAACGACTAATCGAGGCCATCCATTGGGTAACTACGCACTTTGAGTTGATTTGCAATGAAGTACAAGGCCTAAGCGACGCTATTGTACACTAAAAGAAGCGCATGAAGCGTGGTAAGCCTCTCCCATAACATGGGGGATGGCAACTCGTAATGCGCTGGTGGTGCTCGGTTCTGGTCGCCTGGCCAGGTTGACCTCGTATAGGCTTTCTCACGGCCTACCTTAATTGCAGCAAGCTCTATATCCTTCTTTTCGCGCTCTTGCGCAGAGACGGGCTTGCTCTCATTCTGTATATGTCTTTTCTCAAGTTACTAGAGTTCATCAAGTCAAAGAGGGTGGCTTCCGACACCGAGTAGCTTCCGACGCCCCGCAAAACTTCGCCGCTGCCACCTGGGTTGCGAGTATGCTCATAACTTTATCAAACAAATCTGTGAATATATAAACAGAAAGTGGATTTCATGAGTTTAATCCCTTTCTTGAGCTATGCTTAAATCACGGTCAAGATAACGTTTTGTTTGTCGTTGTTCTCGCCCCGAACGTCGAACCAACGGCTGCTCAGCTTCCTCTCCAGAGCAACTTTCTTCCTCTACAACAATGGCCTTCTGCGATACAATTCTTACTTTGCGAACACGTTGAGAGGGCTCTTGATTAGTATGCGAGAGAACTTTTGCAAGACTTGCAAAGCGTTCGTTCAGATTAATTGCGACTTTGCTGCGTTTTGGCGGATTGGCTTGATCAACCAGCTCGCGCAAGGAAGCAATGTCATGATTTTTTATAGTGATCTCCATAAGGTACGGTCAAACGCCTTGGTGGTAAGACGAACACATCATCGTATAGCTGGTGAGAAGCTCTTTCCAGAAAACAGCTTCACAATATCGCTGTCGCGTTCTAGGGTCCTAATATCCGCGGTAAAAGGGGGGTGGTGTTGACGGCTGTTTGCGGACTACCACCCAGCAAGAACCTAAGGGCTTCTTTATATTCTTAGGGTACAGCCCTGTTGCTTTCCATCCAGATCGGATGCACTGCTCGCGAAGACCGATTTTGCGCGCTTCTGCATAGAATTCAAGAAACTTTGCCTTCCCAAGCTTCGTTGCATCTATCTGGGCTCCATACTCGCCGACAAAGCGCCGATACGCCGCCTTTAGACTTGAGAAACAACCAAGATCTAAGGGCTGGAGTATATGTGAAGTACAAACAGGAATAAAAAGCAGGTGAACATTATTTAGGTAACATGTAGTCATGAATTTGTCCGAGGTATGACTGCCATGGCCGTCAACAATGAGCAACCGTGTCTCAGACGGGTCGTCAGGCTCAGTCTGGAGCAAGAACACCTTCTCCAGCCACTCAACAGCAATATCATTACTCGTCCATCCATTTTGCGAGAAGGCAACATGCCAGTTGGGATGTCGAGCCAAAAACCCCTTCTTAGATCACTGCTCCTGGATACTCTTGGCCTTGAAGATAACCAGTGGTTCAAGAACGACGCCAAGCGCAGAGATGCATTCTACTATAGAAGTCCAAGTGCGGGCGTTTATTGTCTTAACTGGTACAACATTAGGATTCTCTTGTGAGGAGCCTAGGACAAGCCCATTAACTCCCTGGCTCTCCATAATGTCGCCCTCATCGGCGTTGTACCTGTGCCGGGGAGGGGGGGGGGGGAGTGTCCAGGTCACGGTCTCGTACAGGTCGAATAATTGCCGGATATTTTCAGGAGTGGCCGCATTTATGCATTGCCAGCTAGTCCGGCGGCCTAACTTTGACTTGATGGCTGGGTGGCGTTTCATGCATTGACTGGTCCACTGCTTCCCTAGGTTCCTGTGGTCACCCTCTCGTTTAAGAACGGCGATTACGACATACTTGCGCGTGGGTTGGCGCATAACCAAGGGCTTCTTGACGGAGAATCCAGCGCTCTAGATGCTCTTCTTGAATAGATGAAAGCCTCTGTTCATCATTGTGGGCATGCAGTTGGGGCTGGGCACCTTTAAGGCCGCGAAGAGTGTTGCGTGGTACCTCATGCCGAGTAGCAGCAGTGGCCAAAGCGACCCCAGATTCGAGGTCTGCAAGCCAACGTGCCATGAACAATAATCCTCACCAGATCTGCTGGCATGAGCTGGTTATTAGTGCGTTCGATGCAACTCAGTGTTTCTTGAAGGTAGTTGCTGAGTTGTGTAGCATGCTCGCGGTATGGAGTTGGCCATGCGGGTCGTTGAGGCCACGGTGTCGCCATTGCACTTCGGCCGCAGGGGGCGCTACGTCGAAGTGATAGCTAGTCAATTGGCTTCACGAGCGACTGTTTACGTTCGATATACCAGGTAAATTCCAAAAATCAAGTTCTCGCTGTGTGTTGTCGTTTGATCCGGCCTGTATATATATATTGGATTGTGGTGGCAAGTTGACATCAATGAAATGAGAGACTGAGTTGATTGTTCTAGGATACTACAGGGGGTATGTATTTATAGTTGGTAGTAAACAACGTTGGTTTACAGAGTGCAGCGGCTTCTGGGCCAAAGGGTAAGGAGCGGCTAAGCAACATGGCAGGAAGAGCTCCAACCACGACATCCCGTGATAATATACACATCCCGGTAGCTGGGTGATCTGCACTCACGTGAGGGCAGGGCACATGATACCTCCATAGAGGTCAACACTATATGACAAAATCTTCTACCAATACTTGCTTGGCTGAAAGATTTTGTCTAGCTAGACTTCAGCCAGAATTAATCAATCATGGCTCTGAAAAAAGCTTTATCTGGCATGAATTTCTGGGGATCAATGCGGGAAGTTCTGTGGATAAAGGAGTGAATTCGGGCACAATGACTACCAAATAGTTTGCGCTCAGGAGGTTCTGTATTGGACAAAGGAAGATGACCCATACATGTACTTTACTGTATACGACCTTCATAGGCAGATGATGTGTTTTTGCTTGTGCAGTCCTTTCCTACGGGAGGTTGAAGATAACATCCCTCCCTGGGAGACCGAAATCCTCATGAGCCGGAATCAGCCATTAGGAGCGCGAGAAATACAAGATTACAGGCAGGACTCCATCTGTAAATGGCTGATTCCGGCCCACCGGATTTTCGAGGAAGAAGGGAGGGACGTTATGTCCTAATACTCAATGGAGAGAGAACAAAACAATGTGGCCGAGACACTAGAAGCTTACATGCCATCAAATGCAGAGGTTCCTGCGTAGACCCATATGAGCCAGCGTTGCTGAATGCTTACCTCTTGAGGTGTGGGTTGTGACTTTAGGAAATTAATGGGCTCAGCTGTCCAATTTGCCTAACAATTTCGTGGCTATACGAATTAGGTTTTCGATTCCTGGTCAGGAATTTTGCCTCCGTGGCAACGAGCCTTTGCATTTACAGCGGAAATGGCTCTGGCCCACTTTCCCCTCCTATGAATGCTCCACGAAAACGCACCAAGACTGCTGACTTAATGATCGCTGCGTGAGAATCCTACCTGTTGCATTATCTGCTTGCCAAACCTTGTAATGAGTCAACGTTGGGGATATTGGAGTCGGATTTGGAGCTGTTGGAGTCGGAGTTGGAGCTGCTGTTGGAGCTGTCATGGGGTAGGAGCTGATTTGTCATCCTAAACGAAAGTCCTGACCATTTTAGGCTTAGCTTCATAGAGGGACGTGAATTACTTGAGACGCCTAAAACACAGCAAGTAGATCTGAATCCATAACTCGATCCTGAGCCTGGTACATGATTAACTCATTCTCTTCCTCAGTGGCCGATCCAGCATAGATCACTATGTCTTCTCATTTCGAACCTCTCGTTCTGCACGCTCACGCAACCGGGCCTAACCCCGTAAAGCTCGCTATTATCATGGAATACCTTTCTCTCCCATACGATGTGAAGATATGGGAATTTGGCGAAGATGCTAGGAAGGGCGTTAAAGGCGCCGCATTTCTGAAGATTAACGAGAACGGCCGTGTCCCTGCTCTTGAAGATCCCAACACGGGCGTTATCAGCTGGGAGAGTGGTGCATGCGTCAACTATCTAAGGAGACATTACGACAACGGTGGTACCAAATTAGGACCCAGGAGTGCCAGTGGGGGAAAGCCCAATGCACAGGACGTTGTTGATTTCGAGAAGTGGGAGTATTTCCTACTCACCACGCTCGGACCGATGACTGGTCAAACAAATTGGTATCGGTACATCACTGTGTCTTCCAAGGTTCCCGTAAGCAGTTACTGATCTTCGTAGACATTACAATCCGGTGAAGAACGCTGACGCACTTAATCGATATGCCGAGCAAACACGCAGATGTTACAGTGTCCTGCAAGGTCAATTGGAGAAGACCAATGGCCAAAGCGTGCTGCCTGGTGGCATCACTGCCGTTGACGCTCACTATGAGCCTTGGGTGCGCCAGCATCAGTACGCTCAGCTGTCTCTGGAAGAGTATCCACTTGTCAAGAAGTGGCTCGAAAGGATGGGGGATTTTCCCGAAGTAAAGATGGCGTACAAGAAGATCCAGAGTGCCTCGACTTGAATCTCACATTAGTCCCCAATCTGTACGTATTCATGTTAGTCTGATTACCTGCATGGTCAAAAAATTTGAATAGGTATCTGGAATAGATGATGGTCAACGGCTAATTAGATGCTTGACCCAAATTTCAAACTTTGTGAATATGGAAGCGAGAAATTCGAGACTGCTCTAAATCCTGCACACCATGTCGCAAGCCAAGATAGGTCGGCCACCTATTTTAACTAGTAAAGGTCACCGCCGACTGCAACGCGATGCACGCAAAATTCCTCAGATAGAGCACTCCAAGCTCATGAAGGAATCCGATCTACGAGACGTGGAAGCCACCCACCCACGAGTACCACGACGTACTGTTCAACGCGCCTTAGCCAGTGAAGGCCTTCGTAAATTTGGAGCAAAGCATCGGCCAAAATTCAGTACGCTTGTAGCCAAAACTCGTCTAGCTCTTGCCCATGCCTGGCAGGGGTTCAACTGGGACAGGCAAGTTTTTAGTTTTAGCGACCAGTGTAGCGTTGCTCGTGGATCTGGCCACAACAACACTTGTATATGGCGGCTACCGGAGGAAAAATGGTCTCACGAGATGGTGGAGGAGATAGCTACAGCTCATCAACCTGCTCGCATGGTGAGGGTGTCGATATCGTTGACCCTGGGCGGTCGAGTTTGGCGTAGTCTACTGACTATGTGAGCGAACAGCACGATTTGGATTTGGATTTGGATTTATATTTAACGTCCTATCTGAGTCCTAGACTATATAAAGACGAGAAACGCAAATTGCATCTCTGGTAATAAGGGGGGTGATGTCAAATGAGGGTGGTTTCTATAGAAGTACAAGAGATGATGTGGGTTGAGACCCAAGGGCCGATGCAGAGCAAGCAAAGCAAAAGGCAGAGGCAAGTGTGACATGAAGAAAGTGCCAGCCCAGTCCTCCATTCTTTCCTCCAAAAGTTCGGTATCCCAAGGCCTTGCTGGCTGCCTGGAATTGAGTTGTTGTCAAGTCACAGAGACTGACCTTCGATATGATTGGGACTGCGTGCAGTTCCGGTCGTTATGTTGTGGTGAAGAGCCGGTGCTCTGGCGAATCGGTAGTGACTCTGGGTGGGCAGAAGCCTTATTCGAATTGGGCATGGTAGTGCCCTTGTGTTCAAAAACAGGAATAGAGGGTCTCCCGTTTTTGTGTATATCGAGGTGTTAAGATGAAAACTGTGCGCTGTCTCACCACAGGCAATGCTCATCTCCACCATCGACACAACGTCTCTGCGCTGGCTCTGAGCTATCAAAGAGTCAGGTTCCCAGGCTTCACCACGTGGAGGTGCAGAGTCCGATATCAAAGCCCAAGCGAACAGCACGAGAATGTTCGCTATAGTGATCACATGCTCATCTCAATGACTTCATAGAAGCTTTGAGATGATCATCAACTATGTATATAGCTCCTCCGTAGACCTCTCATACTCAATCGGATCAGTTCTCATCATCTTTGCCGGTACCATGATCTCCTCGTTCCGCCAATAGATTATGACTAGGGGTGAGGCAGCTGCAAGATATGAGTATATGGCTCAGAGCTACTTGTGGGCCTTAAAAGATGGGCTCCTGCCCTACTACAGGCATGGTGAGTGGTTTATGCAGGATAACGCACCTATCCACACTGCGCGTGCTTATAGGGAGTAGTTGGAGACTCACAGCGTTGTCACGGTTGACTGGCCACCATATTCCCCAAACCTTAACCCAATTGAACACCTCTACCCGTGCACGGACACCCAACGCCCGCAGGCACCCAACGCCCGGAGGCACGCATCTACACCCCAACTTCGACGGGTAACAACTCAACACCATGCCCGGAATTGATGAAGCCCTTGCAGAGATAGATAGTTTGGAACCTGGAGAAGATATTGTATATACTCAAATAGCCAAAAA
>JALRMI010000299.1:0-37644 GCA_026120165.1 Leptosphaerulina australis
TTACGCGTAAGATTGATCCAAATTCAGCTTAGAGGATACACAAGTATAATTTCTTGGCCCGGACCCACCGTTAAAACTTTTGCCTGTTACCACAGTAGAATCGACGATGCCAGTTGGTCTCTTTGGTACTAGTGACGATGCGGCCAGCCGAGCATGCCACGAAACACTCGAATTGTAGCTGACTCCGAGGATGCAAGTAACATTCAAGGGTCAGTATCGCTCCAGTATAGTTGAATAGACAGGATTGGCTAGAGATGCGATATTGCAAATGGATGCTTGAATAACAGACAGACCCGCCAAAGTGCGGGTCTGCAGTGGGGTGACTGTCGTGGATTTCTTGATCAGACACCAGTAATGATCTGCCACCAGAATGACCTGGCTGCAAGCACGGGCCTGACAGCCTGCTATGAAGGTAACTGCCGCAGGCCCTTGCAACGACAATTTCGAGCACCGTCTGACTATGCTAAGGGCATTATCCGATTTCAGGGATGATTTCTCACAGGCATGAAGCAAGCTTCTGAGCTACACTGCACAAGGAGCAACACTCTTTCCCAACATGAATAAACTCGTTTTTGCGTAACTTCCGGCTCTTGATGGCACGGGATGAAAGCAGCATCAAAGCCTCTATGGTTAATGCTCTTCATGTGGCCCGCTAGGTTCGAACTAACCCGTTCAAAGGCACGCCACTCATCCGTAAACTGCAACCTGTTGAGACGTTTCCTCAAACAATCCTATCCCAGGACCCATCATCAAGTGACCCGCAGCGTTGCAGTTTCCTAGTTGAAAGATCCGCTTACCCGCATGCCGCACACGAAAGCACCGTCATGGACTTGTTTTCCACTGTCAAAGGGAAGATCTCGATATCATGGTTAGTAGTGCTGCTTCAAGTCTAACAAGCCGCCTGTGGCGCTCGAATGACAGCGTCTCGAACCGATTCAATTCAATACTTGGGCAACAAAAAGCCACAGACATGTCGTCCCACGTAAAGCACACACCCATCGCGCCAGTAGCGATAGCGCTTGCGCCATATGGTAAGGTAGGTACTGATGGACGCCATTCGATCGAAAATACAGTATCCTATTGGCTTTTAAGCCGCTAGGCACTAATACCCATGAGGTCTCACCAATGGCAAACAAAGAAGTTGGCGAGCTAAAGCCTCGGCCATCCGCTGTCTATGGTTCGGCCAATGAAGCCCTGACGTTGTTCAGCTAAACGCGGCTGTATATGCTCGCAATCGAGTGGTAAGAACCTGTGCGCATGGCAAGTTCGATCACAGTCACCATTGCTATACTTATCACCATGCCTTATCGCGTGCATACCGGTGACCAAAGGCCAGACCGAGAGCGAGGCACACCACGGTATCTCCGGCCCTCAGACTTAACCGATAGAGCAAGCTGCTCGCTGAGAGGAGGCTGTTGACACGACATCACTCCGCATGAAAGGTGTGCCGCGTGATTATAATATGAATGGCTGTTCACCGCCTACCCGCGCCTTGACCGTGCTGACTATAGGGCATGGTTAATCACAATTAAGTCTCCGTGAGATCGTATTCCTAACGCTGAAAGCTCAATCGCATACGATATGCAGGGCCAGGCCCCACTGTGACTACTTCTGAGCTTGCAACACGAGCAAGCGGAATGGAATAAGCTCTCCATTCACCATAGGGCTGACGCGTGATTTCAGGTTTCGGCTTTTATTATCTGATGAAGCAAGGAGTCAGAACAAAATAGAATCCCTGCACTTATCAGGCATCTGTGGAGCTTCTTACGCGCACCTTTAGTTTCCTCGAAATTGCAACCTCAACAGGTGCGCTTTCGCGAGATATGCGAATGGCACCCGCCCTGGGTCCACAGGACGCGTAGTGTGAACACGGCAGATCAAAGGTCCGCATGGCCATCCCAGCCAGGCTGGAGGGTGGAGAACCGGGTATGTGCCGACCATAGGCCTCACAGACAGTTTAGCAATGGTGGAGAAGCCTAGTTCTGCACATGTGGCGAAGCTTCGAAGGCATTCTTTGCGCTGACCTGCATGACAGTTTCTGGGCCCGGTTTGTAAGGCAGAATGCGTTCAGACGGGGAACAGTCAAGCATGCTTACCGGCAGGCATCAGTATGCAGTGTGTATCAGGTGACGACGTGAGGCGGAGAATGTGTCTTGGCCTAAAATACGAGGGGAGGTTGCAACCAGTGAATGAGGTTCGTTTGTTGAGTGGTGCTAGAACGGCAGACTAAGACAGTTGACAAGGCCCGAGTGATATCTGCGGCTCTGTCAGCTCCAGTTCGGCTGATCACTGAAGGCTTCCTTCCACATACCACTCAAACCCATTTCCAAGCTGGAGCACCGTGGAAGAGCATGTGCTTATATACCTCGACAGTTCGACCTTTCCACTCACCTTTCACAGCATCACCTCGATATTCTTTACAAAATACTGAAACATCCGACAGCAATCCACTGCTTCTGATCCGAGCACCACAAAAGCCAAAAACCTATCAGTAACCATGTCAGCGCATTCGCTGAGCCCGAGGTCCTCTACCGAAAGTCTGCTGAGCATCTCTTCGGAGTACTCAATCCCTGATAAATTCGCCACAGCTCTTGCAGGTCCTATGGCATGGGAAGGCGCAGAGTTGGATCCGTCGCAGTACATCGTCAATCTCTCGAAGATCGAAATCGATAACATTCGCGCCGCCGTCGTCGGCTTCAAGCTTCAGAGGCTTCCTCGTAGTGAGATTTCACAGCGCACATTCCCATTAGCGGACAACCTGGCGCGTAAGCTCTCAACCATCAGCAAGGAGCTCCATGAGGGTCCAGGCGTGGTGGTCTTGCGCGGCCTCAAGGAAGCCAGGTTTAACGATGAAGAGGCTGTTGTCGCGTTTGCTGGTGTGTGCTCGTATGTTGCGCCAGAACGAGCAACAGATTCGTATGCCAATCAGACACTCAGTCATGTCCGCGATGCTACCAAGGAAGTTGTGCCTGTCTGGGCAAAAGATATTGGGCTTGCCGGATCTAAGATCACAGCTGCGATGGATTTTCATAGCGATAGGTTCTCCGGCGACATTCTTGCTCTGCATGTAAGGAACGATGGTGGCAAAGGTATGGGTGGTGGGCAATACGTTGCAAGCTTCTGGAAGATCTACAACGAATTGCTGGTGACCGAGCCTGAGGTTTTGGATACGATGGCGGAGGCAGACTGGCCATTCGAGCTGAAGCAAAAGTGAGTTTATATGTTGACAATATGCATTGAAGCATAAGACTAACAAAATGACAGAGACCAAGCACCGTATCTAGAACTCGGACCCACGCTCTTTTTCTCGAAGGGCAAGCCTATATGTCAGCTCGTCAAGGCTCCGCTCCTCGGTAGTCTCCATATCCAGCGGGACCCGAGTATGCCGAAGGTATCAGACAAGCAAATGTACGCTATGCATGCTGTTCAGAATTTGGCCAAGCGATTCAGTACAAAGCTCGATCGCAGGCAGGGCGACATCCAGTTCATCAACAACCTAAGCATCATGCATGCTCGCGAAGCGTACCAAGGAACCAATGGGAAAGCCAGTACGCGCCACCTGCTGCGCCTGTTTCTTCGGGATCCCGAAAACGCATGGGAAAAGCCGACCCGCTTCCGAAATAATTTTGAAGCTCCTTTCACCCCCGGCAGACCTCAAGAGCTACCCATAATCGATATGGATCCATGGCGTGCCATTAGTGGCCGAGAGAGCCATGGCTGAACCATGTTTCTTTGACCTGGGAGGAAGGTTTGGCATTTCAAGGATGCGCATTAAAGTCTTGGTTATCTGCAACATTTCATGGGACAACAAGGAGTATATGGGGTGCATTTGGGAGGTAAATCTGGCTTTTGGCATTGGGATGCACAACGGCTCTGGCTGCATATACAGGTTATTAACTTAGCACCTCATCGTGTAGGAGTCTGATTCTCGACATACTGAAACGAATCCGGTATTTTGACAGTCTCGATCAACATATGGAAGGAAATCTGACTTGAAACCGATTTTCATCGGTCGACATGTGATCTTACACAATTCACAACATTCTCAGGCTCCCGCTTCCTTGAATAACTTGGTAATCCATTCGCTTGCGAACGAATGATGCGTTGCAGAAAACCCAGTCAATGGCGGCTGAAACCGATCTATACTCGTTAGGGTGATGTCCTACTGAGGATACGGAAACTTACATGGGCTGTCTCTGTCGAAGATCTTTGCAATTTCTGTAACGTATGCGAAACCTTCTGCGTCTATGTGTCCTCGCTCACGCAGCTCTTCAGGGTTGTCGCGGGCTAGTTTGAAGGGTAAATAACCGCGTAACGTGCAACGCCAGTGGTACAGTAGGACTGGGAACGCAAACTCCCATTTCTTAATCTGGTTGTTAACCACGTTGTTGACTTGATGTCCAATAAGCTGGATGCATTAGATTTTATCATTCAATTGACACGTGTGGACTTACTGTGCCATTTTTTGCTTTTATATACCCTTTTGCTCCTTTGTTGATATACTCAAGGTTCCAGAAGATAACATAAAAGGTCAAAAAAAGCTCGTACCACGGTTTAATCTTCGGTTTAAAGATGAGAGATGCCAGCTCTTTTACAAAAAGTTTCTCAAGCTTGCGCAAATATTTGACAGCAGCGACATCCATTTGATGGGTGATAGCGCCTGGCAAAGGTCGGTCGCGGGAATTCCGATCATAAGCTTCATAGTCACTACGCCCTAGATGACGGTAATCATACTCTTGTATCCCTGGAATGTTGTTCGACCAAACCGTACCGTAACCCTGTGATACAACTGAGAGGCATTGCAACCGCATAGCCAGATCGAGCGCCCGTGAGCCGTGTACACTGCGCGTTCGGAACACCTCCCGGTAGGTATGTGTAGCAATTTCGTCGTGTTGGATACGATCGAATATCCAGGCCTCTATAGCGGGTTGAAGGCTCGAAAAGTACCGCTCGAAGGCTGACACCAGATTGGCAGTATCGTATACGGCGTAGGCTGGCTGCTCAATCGCTCGGACCTCTCCTTCTTTAGTAGTCCATACCGAGGTCGCAGTATCGAGGGATCCTCTCCTTGGACTATAGGGACGAAAAGCGATGCGCATGGGTTGAGCGTTTGGTATCCGACCGTAGCCCGGGAGATTCCACAAGATGTCCATTTCCCAGAGCTGGCTTCCAGGCTTCCAGTCGTAACCTAAGAACTCAGCCTCTTCCTGCTGCTCACGGCCATTACATCGGCGAATGATGCTCGTATCCTCCAAATGCTCTCTGTAGCACGGCTCACGGAATGACCTCGCATGTCCTTCGATCTTATTGCACTTCTGGCATGGGTCACCCTCATCGCAACCTGACTTGTAGAATCTGCAACGAACACATATTCTCTTTGTCTTGCGCATAGTATGTGTCTTCTCACGTTGCTTCTCTTGTAAAGGTCCCTTACGTTTCGACACTTTCATCTTCTCTTGCCTTTCGACATAGGATGATGGAACCTTGGCTGCTTTCTTCTTGCCACTAGGCCTTCGGTTCTCTTGCACATACGGTGATTGGTCCGTGGGGTGCTTGGACTGAACGATATCGTGCTCGTAAACTCTCTGTGTTGGTAGTGGCTGTGCGAGAGGCCATTGTTGCTGTTGCTGTTGCTGTTGAACCTGTATCTGACCATAGACTGTGGGTGAGGGCACGACCCCAACCGCTCTTGCCGTAGGCCACTGCGCAACCTGAAGATTGAGCTGTCCACTGGTGTTCACATCAGATGACAGTACATTGCTGCTATGAGTTGCATAGTGTTGATGTTCAGTCGGTGCTAAAGTCTGTGCGGCACTCCACGCAGTTGGCGCCTGCAACACCCCGCATGTCTGCTCCACATCTGGTTGCGATACTGCAAGTGTTGGATGAGGGATCGAATGTGCCCTCTGGACGTGATTCGAAAAGGGTGGGTCGGCCTGTGTGGCAGGGGATTCCTGGAGTAGGTTAGTCAAAGCCTAGCGCAAGAAACGACGTCTCTACACTCACTGGGGTGATACGCAGCGCAGTGAAGCGTTCTGTGTCTTTGAAACCGCCCTGAGGCGAAGTCAGGGGCTGTTCGTGTTCTACAGCCGATGCCCGTTGATGATGCTGATGTGGGTACGGGCGCGCAATGTTAGGGGTAGTGTGTTGCACAGAGGCGCCTCCCTCAGCGATGTCATAGGAACCAGCTAAGCGCGGTGCGAAACTCTCATCGTCAGCATCATCAGTCGCGGTCGTATCCCACCCTTGAAGATTTGGTTGTGAATAGCCAGCGTTCCATAACGGTGGACCAGAAGGCTGGTGCGTTCTGGGGAAATCGGAGGTGAGTCCGGCCTGTGGGTAGTGGAGTAACGGGACCGACGACGGGCCGGCGTACGGGGTGTGGTTGCTATCTTGCCATGTTCCTATAAAAGTGGTGTATGTTTGGTCGTGATTGTTGCTTGGGAAGTTCTGGTAGTGCGAGTGAGGGTTGGCGCTTCTGTAGTACTGCGAAGTGGTAGACATGGAGGCGGACTGCGGCTGACTGCGTACAACTTCAGAGCAAGAGTTGGGCGTCTCCGCGTGGCTCATTCGTGTAGTTGCGATAAGCAATCCAAAATGCGGGAAGCGCGGTGGCCTCAGGCCATAGAGCGGTGCTCTGCACGTTTGAACTTTTGCTGGCTAAGAGGTGAGAAGGCTCCACGACACACAAAAGGCGGGCCAGGAAACGAGCTGGTGGCTCGCAATGCAATGTCGGATAGGCTGCATGGGTAGCTCCCGTGTGGTCTGAGCTGCATCGTCCCGTAAGCGCGCTGTCTAGGTGACGGCGCCTGTCGATCATTGTGTTTCAACGATTCGGACCTTCTCATCTCTTAAGCAAAATAGTGCTTGCTTCCTGGGAAAATGTCTTCAACGTCAGAGCTGTCAAAACGCAGCTGGGTTGGCCTTTCGATAACGGGTGTACCATAATGGCCGTGGCCCCAGTGATTCTCATTCCGAGGTTATTGGTCTAGCGTTTTCTGCCGTTGATATGCTTGGAGCTAACGACGTTCACATGTAGTGTCTTGTCTAGCGGTGTTGATAAGCTTAGCCTAAAGTCCATCTCTTTGTTCACTTTTCTTCCCGCTAGCTGCTGCTACAATCCTAGATAGAGTTGCAGAGCCGCTGCTTCAGGAGGCAGATCGAAGTTGACTACTGCCATTTTCATGACAAATATGACGGTTGTTATCAGATTGCTGGCGATATATGCTGGTCGAGTGTGCGGAGGCGGTACAAGAGCAAATGTGCAGATACCCTGGAGGCGTGAAGAAGCGTTGTCGGCAGGCGCCCTTAATTTTTTTCGATGTGGTGAAATCGAGAGTAGCCGTCTGTCTATCAATTTGACGAAAGTGGTGCATCAATCTCTTGGATTGAAGACGCAAAAAGTTTTGGTAAAATTGTGACGTAGTTTGTTTAGCGAAGCTCTGCAGTTAGGGCGGACACGGAAAGGTAAGTGGTGGCTTGGAGAACATCATTGTGAACAAGATGTCGAGCTGTAAAATTCATGCCATTGTCCTCTACTATAAAGATCCATGCGACTCGGTTGTTCAACGATCAAACGAAAAACCGAACAGCATGGCAATTAGCAGAAGGTGATTCAAGACTTGGTCTTCTTGGTCTTCTTCTTTTTCGGTGCCTCATCTTCCTCGTCCGCATCAGTGTCCACCTCCTTGATTGGAGAATTCCTCTTCGCAGCAGTTCTTGAGCTCCGCCTGGTACCTTCTTGAGGCTCCTTTCTCTGTTTCTTAGGTGCTGCAGGCTTCTTCTTGGTATCAGCCTTCTTATCAGTCTCTTTCTTGTCAGATTTCTTGTCAGCTTTCTTCCCTGTGTTGGCTTTGGGTTTCTGAGCGCTGGCGGGCGCCTCTTGTTCCGCCTGCTCCTCTTCGACATCACCTGTCTTCTTCTCTTCTTTGGATTCAGATTTATCGGTCTTGGGATCAGAATCATTAATCTTCTTTTCTTCAGACTTCTTCTTGCTATCAGACTTGGGCTCCGGAGCACCCTTCTTTGGCTCATTCTTGCTTCCAGCCTCGTTCTCATAGTCACCTCCTTGTTTTTCATACTCCTTAGAGATTTCGGCAGCCTGAATGTGTCAACATAAGCTCTGAACACAGATCACGTGAAAAGAGCGATTGCATACTTTCCATGCAGCCATTTGGCCCTTGCCACTGCCGTCCTTGTTGGGCTTCTGCTTCACTTCCTCCTTGACCTTCTCGCGAAGCTTAGGGTCTGTTGGCTTTCCTTTGCTGGAAGGCATGGCTGCGATTTTGATGTGTATGTGATAAAAGCGGATCTGAAAATTAAGCTGAGTACCAAAAATTGGAAGCAGAGCGTGTCGTTGCGTGCAGGGTGTACATGTAGATGGGGTTATTTTGATGTAATACCAGTGTGACATCATCGCCTAGTATTGGCGTACAATATGGACCAACCTCCTCGTTTCGTTGAATGTCAATATCGCAATAGTGCATCCATGCATTATCGAGAAACGCCACAATCGAAACAAGCCGTTGTGCCACTTTGATTTGCTTTCTGGCTGCATCTGTACGCCCTCTTTTAACTTGAGCTGAATTTGATCTATTGATGTTTATTCCTATTACGTGGCAAATTCGTCTGCTGACCCAATATGAATACTTCCAATTCGTATATGTAAATACGCTCCTTCATGAAGCTGTGACACAGCGCTAGACCGTGTCTTCCAGACTGCGCTTCTATATTTCATCATCATCCGCGGATATTCTTGAGACTATAACAGCGTACCAGCCACCCAGACATCGATTCAGAAAGTACCAGGAGTGCCTCAGCTCCAGTAAAAATTACCAACTTATTCTTCAAACGAGCATATCCAGTGCCACGCTTAATCGGTTCTCGTGTTTTGGACGCAACAACAGACGTTCACTAATGCTATAAGACCAATGCGTCAAGCCTTGAAACGCCACTCATAGAACTTGGATTGACTTTACACGTGGAAAATAAAGCTCGTCCAGAAAGATGCATTGTGCATGTAATTCTATCATAAAACGCTTCTGCTGGAATGTCCACCACCAGGTTGAACTACTGCTGGAGTACACTTCGGGTAACGAACATTTAACAAGGTTCCAGCGCTGGCTTTCCAACATTCGAAGACAAAGCACGTCAAATGCCCCCTTCGCCCTCTTCTCTTCTGTATCTTTTACCTGGACCTGTGGCTGTCACAGCCACTTTCCAAACCATTGAACAGCCTGCTTGAAAGCCTCATCAGCAGCTTCTGCTTCTCTCTCTTTACCGGGCGTCGCCCTAACAGCAAATCCATGCACACATCCCTCGTAGACCCTCAATTCAAACAATTCATTTCCGTCTAAAGCCTTGTTCGTTTCCTCAATCTTTGCTATAGGTAAAGACATATCTTCGCCTGCATGCGCAAAGCTGACCCTTGCACCGTTTTTTACCGCATCAACTACATGCGTAGACTCGAATCTTGCTGGATGCGCAACAAACACCGCATCTGCCAAATTCTCCTTCTCTTCAGAATCAACTGGGGATTGTCTGGCAATATGAAGCGCCTGAAATCCACCCCAGCAGTACCCCGCAACTCCCAACTTCGCACCCATAGGCAGTTCTTTCTTAACGGCTTGTGCATAGGCGAAGCACGGAGTTGTGCACTTCTCGCTCTGCGGACTCGCCCGCATAAAAAAGGGGACTACATGGTACATGGCTTTGCTCATACTCCACACTTTTGTCAACATACTGGAGGAAGGGGATGAGAACGTATCCATAAGTGGGAGTATGGAGGGCGACATGCCGCCACCAGGTATGATATCTGGGACTAGAACTTTGACATTGGTTGCGGTGGCGAGAGAATCAGCCAGGAGCTTGTTATTGGGGAGCAAGTGGCCGAAGGCGTCAGTGTAGAGGATGATTGTTGAGGAAGAAGGATTAGGAGGGCTTGCAATGTAGGTGTTGAAGCCATGGAGTAACTCTGTAGAGCCAGTGGGTGTGCCAGTGGCGGCGCCGCCACGGAAACAGTCGGGGCAGGACATAGCAATATGACTGAAGTTGGAGTTTATAATGCTGATGGAGTGTCGGTAGTACTCTGTGTTTGATATCTTCGCTCGGCACAATGCTTATGTATCATTTGGGCACCATATTCGGGAAACTGAACATTATCCTCCGACCCTCCGCTGATAATCCACAAATTATCCCGCTGAAATGCATGAAATGTAAGGCGTACAGCAGTGATGACTGCAAATATTAGGAAATGACTCATATTCTGCTGTCAGCACGCTTTAGATACGCCTTACCGTTTTATGCAATCGGCTGCTGACAGGGTATTGTCGGTCCGGGAGAAAGGGAACAATGACCTTCACCAATCAGCCACAAGTATATTAATACATCATGGAAATGCAAAAACTTATGCTATGTGCATGTTGTGCGCGAGGAAATGTTGAAAAAGTGCGTACAGGAGCGTGATATCTCTACCAACGCCACCCCTCCACCATTACTGTCAATTGCCATTTCTTCTTTCGTTTCCGTCACTATTACTCCTCTCAATTACTGTCGCTCTCGCACCGGCCTTGTTTTCCCCCTTCTTGCTCTCTCTTTCGTTCTCTTTTATGATTCTCTCAGCTTCTGCCATAGCATCAGTCCCAACTCTCCAACTCCTGAGTGCGACACCCTTTTCACTCAGCACCTGTTCTGCGTTGGCCCATCTCTGTCTCCAAAGCTGTTCCCTCTTGTTGATGTACTGTCCATCAGCTGTTTGACCCTGTCCAGCGCCGTTCAAGCCTAGAGTGCTTCCTGTGGAAACACGGTTCAGCTTCTCACGCTGAGCTGTTGTAGAGAAGGGCACCGAGGCCTGAGCGGATGTGATCTGGGGGCGGTGTGGTAAGGAGGGTGCATGCTGCCATGCTGATGATGCTTTGCTGCCGACGTAAGATGCTGCGGCACCAGCAGGGTTGCGGCGTGGCGGAGGCGGGGGAGGCACTTTGCGGATGCTGTTGTTATCTGAGCGAATACCAGCATTGTCTGAAGGAGATTGGTCTTCGGATGACCAGACTGGAAGGTTGTTGTAGACAGAGTAGAGTTTTTCGCGAGCCATGCCTGCATAGCTCTGATTGCGGTCATACTGAGGTTTTGTGTTGTAATTGGGTTGCGGTGGCACAGGTCGATTCGAAGGTGGTGATGTAGGTACATTGATTTGCTGGGAGAGTGGACTAGGCTGGTTGACCATACGGATGGTGGTCGATGGTCGACGAGGCTTCGGTGGTGGGGGCGCTTTTGAGATAGCTGTTGGCGAAGGACGTAGATGCGAGCTATCGTTCGATGGACTTCGAAGGGTGGTAGGTTTCTTTGGTGGCGGAGGGGCCGCTTTGCTAATGCTAGAGTTTGTCGAGGTTCGGTGCGGCCCACTGAAAGCTTCTGTATCTGTGTTGGTGCGCCGTAATGCCAGCGTATTCTCTGGCTCATCGTCTGAAGAGAAATCGATCAAATTCGCTACTGGTTCTTCCTTAGTAGTCTGAAATGACTTCCGCGCCGGCAACCCAGGTCTTCCGTCGGGATGATCTTGGTCATTTTTAGGTAAATGTGGCCGTGAACGTTTCCTATCCTCTTCTTCAAACTCACGCAGGGAGGCAGCAATCGCTGCCTTGAGTTCAGGATCGTGTTCTTCAGACAATGCACGGGTTGCGCTTGCTGGGCTCCCTACGCTCGAGGCATTTGAGCCACCACCGCGGCGAGGAGAGGATGACCCTGAAATTGGTCCAACGGAAGGGTCAAAGAAGCCGCCAGTTTCTGTTGTTGTTACATCTCGGATGAAGACAGCTGCCACGCGCCCTGGATTTTCAAGAACAAAGTCCGTATAAACTTCCAGGTCGGCCTCCCCGCTATCACCAATCAAAATAAAGCGTCTCTCGGGAAAATCTCGTGCAATCTTGTCGAGCGTGACCTTCTTTCGCTCTGCTACAGGCTCAAAAATGCCCTGCATCATACCACTGTACTGCTTAAGATGGAAAGAACCGGGTGGCAGCCCAGCCATAGAGAAGTATGTCGAGATGACGGGATACAGCTGCCATGGGGAGTTCGAAACATAGTGAAACTTAACGCCCATCTCGGACATCCTGTTGTACCACTCTTTCACGCCTTCGATAGTCAAATCGCTTAAATCGCGGATGAACACATTACGGAAGATCTCCCGCGCACCACTGCTGATGGCAGAGTGTTTGATTGTATCATCGATATCACTAATGACACTAATGCCCTTGGAATCAGTGATTATGACTTCTTCTGTAGCTGATAGCTGCTCAGAAGCCAGAATTCGGACGTTTGTAGGTATGAAGTCCAATGCAGCAGTCATGCTGAAATGGCCTGCAGCATTCGTGTAAATGGTTCTCTGCTTTGAGATTGTATCGTTGTAGAAGAACACGCTGATCGGTGTGTTTGCCATAGGCATTGCAAGGAAGTGCCGTAATCGAGCCATCAATCGAGCGTTGGCTTCTGTAAGTTCCGCAGGACTCATATCTGCAGGCTGGTTCCATGAAGCTCGCTTCTGTAGAGGCGTGATGTGTTCATCGTCACTCTTTAAAGAATCTTTAGACTGCGTGTGTGCTAGGTGGTGAGCTCTTGTGCTTTCTACAGTACGCACACTATCGCTGCTCTGCGTCCGATATAGCTGCGTATCATCTTGGTTCCTACGATTGGGCTTCTCGCTGTACGCACCCTTTGCAGCAGCTTCAGCTTCCCGTTCGCCTTTCCTCAGGATTTCTTCTGCTTCCTTTGCTGCTAGGTTCTCGTCGCGCTGAGACTGTCGTGCCTGAGCTCGTTCCCGGAAGCCGACATGATTGGGACTGGGTTCTCGACTGTTTGTAGACGAGTTCGAGGCAGATACCCCAGCAGGTGGTGCTGACAACCCCACAAGTTGTCGTGCCAGGCCAATGAATAATCGCTGCTTCCTGGACATTTGTCCCTTGTGAGGCGAGTATATCCAGCCACGCACATCAACATCAACAACAGCGTTGTCATCCTCGTAGTTGTCCCATTGCTGTTTCCAAAACTCAGCGTCACCAGCACCTGCCGAGTCCCGTACGTCCCGACCGTCGCCAGGGGTCTCTTGTATAGTCCCTGGCTGCGCTTCCGGCTTCCGCTTGATATGTTTCCGTGCGTAACTGGGGAAGAGGATCATCTCCTCCTGCCCACTACGAACAATAGCAGCGTCAGGGAAGCTGCCCGGTGTGTCATCCTCATAGTTATAGTGGGCCTCTCGACTACTCCAGTTGGGCGCATATTGTTGTGTGTATGTCTGTCGCAATTCGTTTGCCGCTTTCAGGTAGCCTGCAAGCTTCCGTCGCCGGCTCCCAGACTCCCCACTCTGGTAGCTGCTCATCGCTCCTTTCCCCAGATTCTCACTGTCGGTGCTTTTTGCCAACTTTTTGCGCCTCAATCTAGCCTCATTTTCGAGGTAGCCACTGCCTAGGAATCGTTGAGTATGGCCACGCAGTCGTTGGAGGATGTTCGACTTTTTGCTGAGCTTCTGTGACTGGCGATAAACAATATGTTTGTAGATGCGGGACTGGGCACGGTGCTTGAGTGAGGGTAGAATCTTGTGATGGAGCTTAGAGAGTTCAGCGCGCGCGCGTGCTCGAGTGTGTGGAAAGAAGAGGCGGAAGAGAGACGCTGCGCCACGGGCGGACGGGGGCTTGCGGCGAAAGGGCGATCTCATCCAGCCAACTCAGGCCGCCGAAGCTTTTTGTGGGGATTTACGGGGTAGAATAAAGAAGGAATGCGTTGTTAATTCAAGTTGATGTCGAAGCTTGAAATGCCATCACACGTCATTGCTAATCGGTCTGTGCGCGTGTTCTAGATTAGATTGCTGTAGTGAGCTTTGTTTATCACCCAACTCCAAATGCTTGTGTGTGCTTGCGCGTGTTTGCACCAGCTTGTGCCAAATTGCATGTCATCAAATATCAAATAACTATCGTCCCTAGTCTTCATAGAGAGCAGCTCCAAGCAATTTTGAGAAAGAAGGAACATCCTTTTTCAAAATCTCAACTATCTCATCCCAGACTCTCAAGCCCAGCTCTCTCATCTCAGGGCCGGCAATTGCAAGTGGTATCGGCTGAATCTTGTCACTCTGCCAAAACCTGCCATGTATAGCTTCGCCCTGGGTTGTTCCACTCAAGATCATGTCAGCCCCCTGCGATGGCGACTTCATAATAAGGAAGATGATCACAGCCATCAGAATCTGGATGCCGGGAAAAAAGTGATCTCGCCCCAAGTTACTATTGACGAAGCCAGGGGAGATGGACGTGATGATGACATCTGCTGAAGAAATCTCGTTGGCGAGCTTGTTCGTCGCATACATAAGAAAAACTTTGCTGTACTTGTATTGGCTACTCTCCTTGAAGTTCTGGCGTTTGTTGTAATACTCGAGGATGCTTGACTCTTGTCGTACTTTGTTAGGTACTACCGCGCTTTGATGGAGACCAGAATTGACAAACTCCAGAATGGGTGTTTTTCCAGTATGTTGCTTTGACTGCTTCAGTTTTGGCAGGAGCAGAATACCTAGAAGTATGCTGGAGAGAGTGTTGACCTGCAGGTCCTCCTCCCAGCCGTGCTCGCTGACATGATATGATGATCGGCGCAGGCCAGCATTCAGAATAGCAATATCCAGATGGTCAAGCTCGTGTGCCCGTTCCGAAAATGCAACCACACTGTCATATGACAGCAAGTCTAGCTTCCATACTTCGAGCTGGTCATCACGGCCCAGTCGTTTCGCGAGTTCATCTCTGGTCGACTGGCCCTTCTTCAAGTCACGGGCAGCAATGATGACAAGTGATGCTCTCAATGCGGCAAACTTGTATGCGGCTTCTTTTCCAATACCCGAAGTTGCTCCTGTCACAATGACTGTCCGGCCACTGTAGTCTTCAGTCGTGGTCTGAGGTGGCGTAATCCACTTGTTTCTGATCATCCGAACGAGAGCAGCCATAGTTCAAAAGGGGATGAAGACGGTTAATGATGCTTCGCATTGAGATGGACTGCGATGTAAGGAAATAAGCATGAATCGATATGAATAGTATGAGAAAGAAGACCCTGGGTAGTTTCACGAACAAGTCATCTCTTTAACTCCGGGTTTGATACTAAATATGTTCATTTGTCAAAACCCTAGGCTTTATATGCCCCCGAAGAGTGTCCTGTATGTATGGATGACGCTTGGCGATTCACACTGCTGCTGGCCTTGGTTCGTAGTCAAGATGCAGAGGTGCGGAACGGAGGTGACGAAGGTCCTCAAGATGACATAAGCAGATTAGCGCTACCCGCGAATTCGAGCTGCGTCAACTACGCAACCAGCAGCAAAGCTAAAGGAAAACAAGAACGCGCGCAAGCCTCGCCATGCTGGCAACACCTCCGCATACCTTTCGAAAACGCTAAAACCTTCTCATAAACGCCATAGTCCTCGCGACATACATCACCACATTATGTCTTTCCCAAATCAACCCCACGGTGGCCCCACTGGTGCTCCTCCGAATATGGCTCCGAACTTTAACGCCATGCTCCAGCGCTCTATGGATTCTCCACAACTTGAACATGCTGTAGAAGCCCCAGGGCAACCCTCTGGTGGTTCTGGTACGAGTCAATGCCTATAGACGCGCATAGTAACATGGGGCTGACCCACGCGAATAGGCTATGGAGGCGTATACAGTACCAGCGGACCACCGCCCTCTGGCCTGCCTACCCTCGGTGGAGGAAGATCAGCCGGACCACAGCAGATTCTTCCAGTCGACCTTCCACCACAAGCGTTCCTGACTTCAGCGATGCTCCTTGACATGGTTGACAGTACGGGCACACCCAGCAAGGACACGCTAGCCGCAGCATATGGTTGACACAGCTACAGAGAAAGTTGACGTCCTTCTTCGCGACGAAAAAGAATACATTGGGATCCTTCGCTCATACGACCAATTTGGTACCTTTGAACCTTCCTCATTCCAAAGCACAACCGCTGACAACTCTAGCCAACCTCGTTCTCACAGAATGCTACGAGCGGATAGCTGCGCGCAACCCTGACTTCGGCACCTCTCCCTCAGAGCCCGCATGGCTAATACACGACGTCAAATTACCCGGACTCATGACCATAAGAGGCGAAAACGTAACAATATGCGCAACTGTAGATCTGGACCGCGAAGATACACCACGTGGCGTCAAGTTTGCACCTGTAGAGCAGGTTAGGGCGCTGGCGGCACAGCAGAAGAGTGACAAGAAGGATGTGGATTCGAGGAGAGCGAAGGCACTGAAACAGGCGGGTATTGAACCTGGGTTTGGAATGGCTGCATAATGACAGAACGAACGAGCATATGAAAGATTTACGAGCCATTGCGAAGTGATCCTACATGAATCGAGTGGAGAGAAGAAGATTTAGTATGGATTATGAAAATAAATAGCATTGGGTGTAGGCACACAACAAAGCTAGAGAAAAGAGAGACGGCTTGGATAGCTACGCGGCCTGTCATGATATGTCAATGATGCCAGGACACAGATGTCCATCTGCGTTGCGAAAGGGATACTTTTCACTTTGGGAGTGATCAGGCACAATCTTATGCAGAGACCTATGATCAGAGCAGGAAGAGAGGCATAAGATGAGACTATTGATGGGTCCAGTTCAAAGCAAGAGCGCATTCGAGGAGAGTGACATCGATATGATTTGCACCCCTACTGATATTCCAAGTCCAACAGGAGCCTGGGATCTCAGGACTTCACTTGACGCTTACATGAACAATTAATCGAACGCATATACATGTCGAGTGTAAACGTTCGTGGTGTACGCAAGGGGCATCTTCACCAGGTGTAGCTTGCCCAAAGTAATACTTAACACAGCAGATCGTAGGCATAAGGCCTGGCTTCTGATAGCTGCCTGGATTCGAGCGCTACAGGGTGTGTGTATGAGATTCGGCTTTCCTGGTTGGCACAGTGAACTGTCATACATTGACGAGAGCTCTGAATAGTAGAAGGTTGTGTTCCAAGTTTGTTTAGCAAAGGAGCTCGAGATACATGGTGTGCACTACTACATGTGTGTTCCATTCAGAGACGTGAGGCACTTGTGGCAGATCAAAGCGTACATGGGCGCTTTTGCTTGCAACAGATTCAATGCCGTAATCTATCAACAATCTCATCTTTTCTATTGTGGGTGTGTATGTCACCAATCCGACTGAATATGTTCGAAGGTAGAGAAACATGCTTGAACAGTGTGGCACCATGTCACAACGATCGATTTCGTGAATATGTCAAGGGTCGTATGAAGATAACCGTAGGTCTGTCAGCCTTCCAGCAATGCTTACTGGCTGCGAGCATTTTTTTGGGAACCCATTGTGGGTAAAGCAGTATGTATTGGGCGACGGAGCAGGTCCGCTGTGGGTAGGGTCGCTAGGTGGCCGGGCGAAAAGACGGTCAGGGCCGCTTTGGGGTCGTGCCGTGGCGGTAGTGAAGGGCGAAGGATCTGGAGTACTATATAAATGACGAAGATCAGTATTCGCAATTCCTTGGTTCTGATTCTTGTGTTCTGTCCATATGTTTCCCTGCTACAAGCGTCTCGAAGGTTGCCATGTCCTGTTCGTTGAGCAAGGTCGCTCCCAGAGAGATGACAGGCTTTCTTCGTACTGTAATGGTATACTTTGACTGTACTGACTGAGATGAGGCTACGGTCATTGTTGTATCGAGTAGTTGTTCGACAACTACCAGCCTGCAACTCGGTTGGCTAAGGTTTGTACAACCACACCATTGATCGGCCCCTAACAGGCTCAACCAAAGTAGAACAACAGACGTCCAGTGACTTCAACCCACGCTGGTAGGCATCCATATCGAAGCTTGAGCATGTGAACAAAGCCTCATCATACAAGTCTGGCTAGGTGAGATCTTTGAAGCCCAGTGGCGCTAATGTTGTTGGCTACAGATATGCAGTGTCAATGCTGTAGCCATGCGCAGGTCTCGTGAATCGTTCGCAGAGCATAGTGTTGAAACAGCACATCTGAGTCGATCAGACTGTGAGATGAGGCTCTTCGGCGAGTTGTAGGAGCTAAATGTCTCATGGGCAGCAGATACGTAGGTGCGGCGCAGTTCTTTCACCGCACTCAGCATGCCAAAAGCGAATCAGGCAATGTGTCGAGAATGACTGCTGAGAAAGTACCAACAGAACAAGCTGGGAGGCAGCGAACTGGAGACTAATCAGTGTGAGAGTTTGAAGTGTTCATGACTCCAGCATGACTGCTTTACTGGGATGGCTGGTTGACTAAACGACTAGGGTACCACTTTTGGAGGTTGCAACAGCGAACATCAGCTCAACCCGCTCTTTCACCTCCTCATCATACCGATTTTCCTCATTGTATCTCAACCATACACGTCGCTTGCAAGAATTCCGATCAAAGACTTACCGCTCATTCCTTGAATTACGTTACCAACTTGTGCGGAGCTTCTCTCACCGAAAACAACACACACTGCCTCGTCCAGATCCTGAACAGCACAGCTTCGATTTCCGCTGTGAAAACGCCTGTATCGCTCAGCTGTTCGATGAATAGCCTCCTAGGGTCTACGATGGTAGTATCAATGGGCTCGCAAAACGCTTTCTCGAAATATTGCATCGAACATGCAGCTGTCGAACGATAATGCTGTGTGACATACTCTCTATGGGGACAGACATTCGTCCCCATATCTTATAACAACAATAGACCGTAGCTAATGGCGAAGTTCGACATAATGTGCAAAACGTTGGCAACATGGCCAGGCTCCCCTGATCCGTAAGAGTAGGAGAGCAGGCAGGCAATACAAGCTTCGACCCGAGCATGGCTGCCTTAGGCTAAAGTTTTTGGGACACCCCCGCGAAGTTGATCATTTGGCAATCGAACCCACTTCGGCAACAGACGATTTGAATAGGTGTTACCAACATCCCCCTGCGATCTATAATGAAATGAAGAGGATGTCGTGCGTTAAACGAGTCTTGGGACACTAGAAGTGTTGGGTATTGAGACCGAGGTCTTTCCCGGCTACGTACCATTTGATCCGCAAAACGCCAGATCCTGGATTTTCCTGTGTAACAAAGGTTCCTCGCTTCTGCGCCCGCACACGTTATAATTCATCAGCCTCTGCCGGCACACGTATGTGCTTTGTCGAACTTTCACCCATAGCGCACCATTGCCTCCCAAGGCACAGATGTATCCCGTGTTATCTACCTCTTTCTGTGGGTTCGACTTATATCGCCCAGTAGACCTTCCGCAACATGGTTTATTCTTTTCCATCTCACGCTCTAGGGTATATGTCATGAACGCCATGAAAACCTACCAATCACTGTCTCGTCTCGAAATCGTGCTAGTCCAATGGTGGAATTTTGCAGTAACAATATGCTGCTGTATTGTTACACATCTCGGATCGGGTCGTACGGGCGGGTCTCGCTTGGCGAATGTTCCGAGCGCTGAGGGCTTGATGACAGTTGTATGCTGCTATCTGGTGACCGTATCTGGACTTGTATCGGCGACCCGGATGATGAGCCTGGCATTCCCTTTGTCATACTGCCTTCGGCTAAGCATTGATCATTAGCAAAAATTCCCAGTGCAGTACGTACATCAGCTGGTACGCCATGGTATGCACGTAAAAGCGAGGGCGCCCGAACGTACTGTATTTGCGTTGGATGTCCCTTAAGAGCTGTGAGACTCGCCACTTCAGGATTATCATCTCAACTGGCGGTATGCCCTCTGCCTGCAGGCGACTATTGATTCGTTCCAGCATTTGTTCTTTTTCATTCGCAGGTATCAGGATCCACCTTGTCCACTCCTCGTGTGCGTCTGCGAGTTGCTTCGCTTCGTCCTTCGTTATAAACTCCCCTCGTCAGTCTCACGGGTTGCCTCGATTTGATACCTTGCCACTTACATAGAAACGATCCCATTGCTCCCTGTTGTGCTTCGCGGCGGCCCGGGCCTCGTTGACAGTCGCGTTTATCCGAATACTCATATTTGTATGGGTACCCCAGGTCAGCAACACCGTATGAATGGAGACCTTGAGGCTCTGGGACCACGAGAAACCAGAGGAGCAAGAGATTTTAGGGCACAGCGGTCGACCCCCCGCTTCCGCCTAGTCTTGGCAGGATTTTGCTTTTGCAGAGGGCTGATGTGAGTGTCAGTGATGGTCTTCGCAGGGCTCGGGCCAGTGTGGTCGGAACCAGGGGTGGCTGAAATGCTTGTGCGTCGTGTCCGGATGGTTGTCATTGGCAGGACGACTGGTGGTAAGAACGACAATCTCACGGCTTCATTGTTTTTGCACGTTTCTTATGCAGAATGTTGCATCTCGTATCATATTGCTCCGGCTATAAACTCGCATGCAGACACGATACGGCTTCCACATTCGACTTCCAGCAATATCGCTTGTTCGACCGCCCCAGCACGGACAGTCCTCTTGGGCATCAACAATTTCTTGACTTCTCAATAGGTGATCAAGCTTGCTTTTATGCTAGTGTCCGCCCTGAGTTCGAAGAGTGTAGCACAAATGCAGAGTAGTCGTACTCTTGTTAGACCTTTGTGACATTTGATCCTCTCGCTTCTCGGCAGATGGCGCTTATTCATATGAACCAGAAAGACGATCCGCGCGTGCACCACGATTGATGCCGAGGACGGGGAATTCAGTATGTGCATCCGACCGTGACCAGGTAGATCAGCCGCCTCACCAGGATCTGGACGGACACACACTGCACCCTCGGCCCGATCCTTCAACGTGCGGCAAGTTCAAGGACTATCCTTGGGGCGTACCCGTAACACGAAAAGCCTTCGGCGCACGACGATGCGCAACAACGTCTTTGCTTTCTATGAATGTCTTACTTTGTTTTGCAGATTTCAAACGTCTGAGTCTGCAGCGCGAAACCAGGTAATCCTTGGTTCATTCGGTGCAATGTCTGCATGAATCGCGTCCGAATCTCACTTGCGGCGCAATTAGTGGTAACATCTTGCGCCATTATCTCATCCAGGTTTTCTACATTTTCCGTGGCATTGAATTTCAGTGATCCTCACCATTACTGTCCCATCATTGGTAGTAACCTATTTTAATTGCTGTGCCACGTGGAGCACAAATTTAGGGGAACGATAGGCCCGTGAGCTTTGAACTACCATCCACGACAGCCACAATTGCTTCACAGCTAAAGCACACGCGATTTAGATTCGGGTTTCATTCCTATACAAGATCGTTGATAGCACTCATAAGTAAGATTCTGTTACACCGCGTGAGGGAGGCGTACGGGAGCATGCTTATGACTGCATCATCGACGCAGCACACGTCACCCAAAACGGCAAAGTATTAATCTCAAAGTCCAGCACCTTTACTTTTCGAATATCTATCCAACCACTGAAAGTTCTGAAAGCCACGAATGTACGAAACGATACATCGGGTCTGTCCGAGCTACACTATCGAAGGCTGGAGTTTTGCAACAGTGTCGCACACTCGACTCCGCAGTTCAGCTCGCTGTATTCCATGTGCCTCCGATCCTGCAACCTTTTGATCGTGACCAGGCTGTTGGGTTATGGAACACTTGAGAAGCACGACACTAGGAAGCATGAAGAGCGCTCAGCAGTCACTGGTGCATATAACAATATTACGAGATAGGTGACGCTGTGTTACGATGTGCACGTGATGAAGGACGCAGCAAAACTATGTAAGTGTCTGCAAAGAAATTGATAATGTAGACCTCATGCGACTTTCATCCCCCTTTCTACGCCTTGCAGCCTTCATATTCTCAGACGGCAGCTTCGAAACAAGCTACCGACTCCAGGCTCGGCAGGCATCGACGTCTTACCAAAAGCAACAAGAGTTAGTCTGCATCTGAGGAGAACCGCATAATATTCAGTAATTAAGTGTGTTGATTCACCATGGAACAGATCATTCCATGAATTCGCCGTTGTATTCATGCTTTTCCAAGTCCTACGCCGTTTGACAAGGGGGCATATACCTACACATGCAGTGCCAACTGAAACGGTGCTCCGCGGGCATCAGCACCGGAAACATGGGATCGAAGAATGAATATACTGTTATTGTCTTAGAGAAGTATTTTTTTTTTGCCTTTGCGGCCTGTATGGTGGTAGTTTTCAAGCCGTCGAGTTGCCATGAGGAGCGCACTCAACGGTCTGAGGCTCTTAAACATCGCGGATCCTTGCGATACCTCCCGGTTTCAGGGGGTGCACGCCATTCATCTCAGTAATTTATCTTTTCCTATTTCCAATGGCGAATATACTGTATCTACTTTGCCTCGATTTCACAGTTGTTATCACTTTTGCTGAAGGGAATCTAAAAACTTGGGTTGAAGCTAATTTACCCATATTGTGAGTATATCCGGACAAGAAAGGGAGAGATCGACGCGTGCCCTCTTCAGTGGAAGACATGTGGCATTTCTCGCCGGAGACTACTGCAGGTCGTACTGTGATAACAGTACGAGACGACAGGTCACTTTGTGGCCGCGTTAGGCATAGCGCGGTTGGAAGCAAGCGATGCACGCCGTGCATAAGTAGATAGCCACAACCAATATCAATAGAACAAACCTCAAGAACTGATTAACCTACACCGGTATACTAGTTAGCACAACCAGACGTTGATGCTAGCCCGTACCACGTGGGAGCAGTGACCGAGAACCATTATCATCTTTCTGGATACACGATTGTGATCGTGATTCTTGCTTAAGTCGATACACGGTTGTGACCGTGATCGCTGCCCATCCTCTCCTCCCTACTCTCCCTTAGACCGCGACACTCCCCTCCAGCAAGGTGCAGGTCACATTACCTCCCGGATCTATCCAAGTAGGGCCCGAGACGGTATACCGACACATATTCCTTTCAACAACTATTTTAAAGCTCCTGAACGATTGACAATTCATTTCATAGGGTTCTTTTTCATACTTCCGATTTGAGAAAATTCGGATTGTTTTGGTCAATTGATTGATAAGTTACTTGTCTAGCAGATGACACAACACAGCCTCAGGTAACTAGACTGGGCCACGCTGGTCTTACGGACAAATATGCTTGCAGATCGCTTTCACGTCGTCATATCAGCTTTTACGCCTTTTCTCTTTCTTCTTATGAAAGATATCATAACATCCCAAGACTTTTGACACAATGAATGACAGTATGAATGTGCTGGTATCAGATTTATTGAGGCTTCGAGACTTTGTAACCGATAGGTTAAGCAAAAGATTTAAGCGACTTCATGTGCAGTTCTCATCGACCCTGCCGTTCTGCTCCAAAGAATTCCGCTTATGTTTTGAATTTACGACTGGAGCGTGTAGTGCAGATGGGAAATTACAAAACTGTTAAAAGCTAGCACCATTAGTAGTAGTATGACTACCTAATGGAGAGCTTCGCTGAGGTACAACGGTAGTGGTGGTACAATTGGTGTATTGTTAACTGACTAAGGAAGGTATTCACATGTATAGAAAACTGTTACTTTGTACACACTGGTCCGAGCTTCCGCACGGATCCACCTGTACATCATGTGACCACCTCTCTTCCTGATACCACCAAGTCACTTATGGACTGTATTCTCAACAAAAACTCATTTTCCGTAGGTCACGATTTCAGACTCTTGGTAGCGATCAACGGCAACCCTGCTAAAGTACGAGGAACTCATGCCAAAACATGGGATTGAGGTACAATGTCACCTCTTGTGGACGCATAGACATGTAAAAGTAGTTCTACATCAGGCATGTTGTTTCATAATCTCTAAAATGAAGGGGCCGATAGTGCGGGTCGACCGTTGCTACATCGATCGAGAGGGCCCTGTCGATCGGGAATACTATATGGGAGCCATGTATCACATCTACATCGAAAGCTGGTATATGGTGGCCACATTTTCGCTAATAACGGGTAATGAGCCCCCAATGTTCTGGCCTGTTAATCAAGTTAATACAAATCCCAAACATATGCTGATTGCCTACTGCGATGCCAGTGGCGATAGGTTTCATAGAGAATATGTGGACAGTGCGTTCATATTCTGAAAGCCCTTGACAGGAAGAACATAAACTTTGTATTTATCAGGCCGCAGAACTTAACCGTTGTATAGAGGATAATGTACAGTTATTCGTGGTGTTCTGGTCGTAATCAGTTACCCGGCATGAAGACGATACGGCTCTCGTTACCCAGGAAATAGCAATCAATGCAGACTCAATTCTTTGCATTTAAATGTTCAATTATTTACAAGAACTATAACATCTTCTACCTTCCGCCTTCGTACCCGCAGTTTATCCAAACGAATGTAGTCAACGGTCTGCACATTCCCCACCTGCATTTCATGATCCAATGTCAATGCAGTCCATCTAAAACTTATACCCGCTGGCAATGGCTCTCATAGTTGTCTGCACGGTGACAACGCTTGTCTGAGTGACAGTCGTGTAGCTGGAGCCACCAGACGCTGTCTCGTTGGCAGAAACAGTGATGTAGACGGTGGGTGTATGCGTAACGGTGATAGGACCTTCGCAGTCTGTGCCCTTGGTATTTTCGTCATCGTTGGAGGGTGTGACCGGGTAGTCAGTGTTGCCAGCAGGCGCAGCAGTGGTGGAGTGAAAGCGGCTGTGGCCATGGCCATGGGCCCTGCTGCTTGCTCTAATGGAGTAGGAAGAGTAGCGACCAGTGCCAGTGGCGGTGGGAGCAACGATGGATGAGTTGCCGGAGGGATAGGGATAGTATGCGGAGGAAGACCCAGCGGCGCTGCTGGAGTGCTCGTCATAGCTGGACTCATCGACAGCATTTGTTGGGTAAGCATCGCCAGCATAGCCTTTGTTGGCAATGCTGATACCGGTAGCGACGCTGCTAGTACGGGCGCGACGGGTGCCGCTGGATGAAGCAGCGCCAGTAGAAGAAGCCTTAGAGGAGGCAGACACAGATGCACTGGCGGGAACGGTGGTGGAGAAAGCAACAGAGCTAGCCAAAGAGCCGGAAGAGGCAGCAGCAGAGGAGGCTCCAGAAACGCCTGTTGCGCTGGCAGCCTGAGTAGCATCGCAACCAGCACCAGAGGCAGCAGTGGCGCGGGCAGGGCCAGGCTGAATGGGGTTGCAACCGGGGAGCTTGTCAAGCTTGGCGAGAGCGTCACTCTTGCTTGCAGAGCACTGAGCGAAGTTGGAGTCGCTTTCATCGTTGACGTTGTCAGCGCCGAAGCACTGCTTCATCTGGTCGTTGCCACAACCACAACCGCAGTTGCAACCGCCAGTCTCGGCTGTGGCCTTAGCGAGAACACCCTTCTCCCAGCCGTTGAGGAAGTCTGCGTGCATACCATAGCCGGTAGGGTCGCCGTTGGAGAGAACCCACGGGGAAGAACTGGAGCTATACTGACCATTGAAGGACGAGATATCGTACCAGAACTCGATGAAGATGGTTGGAAAGCGAGCAGCTCGATGAGTGGTAGGACAGTTATCAAGACCAACGCCGCCATTCGTAGGGTAGGCCATATGAGCACTGGGGTTGCTTGGGTCGAGTTTGTCGCCATTCCAGCACGAAGGGAAGGTGACCTCCGTGGCGAAACCATAGTTGCAGGACTGGAAGCCAGTAGGGAAACCGTTGTTGAAGATCTTGTCATCACGACCGTCAGGCTGGTGACAGCCCCAGCGGATACCACCAGGGTTGTTGCCATCAGAGCGTTTGGATGGATCACCGGCTATCATGTTGAAGTTCTCAGGAAACTCCGTAACATTAGCCCATGAGCCGCTATCGCCAGACTTGTAATAGATCTTTGCAGCGGTCTCAGGCACTGGATAGAAGCCAGTGTTATTGCCGTTCCAGAAAAGGGTAGGCCGCCAGTACAAGGACTTGTCAGGCTTGATGCGGGCAGTGGTGCAGGTCGAACCCATCTGGGTGTCGAAGTTGGAAGAGGCTCCGAGCGCATTGCCACCATCAAAAGAATGAAGGTGAGGGCTCTCTTGTCCGGGAAACAAAGCAGGGTCAAGGCGCTGATAGGACATGGGTCCAGCACGGTTGAAGAAGCTGAAGTAGTAACCACTGCAATCAAATGCAGAGGCAGTGGCGGCCATAGCCGCCGTGACAGCAAAGACGTTTGTAATCATGATTTCGTTATATCAGCGAGTATTGAGGTTTCAGATTGAATGAATGGGCCAGTAAACGAATGTTTTTGTGGTTTGTAAAAGAGGGTTATCGAGTCTCGGACTCAAGATCAAGGAGTGTAGTTGAATGGAAGAATGAATGGAAGGTATTCCTGTACCGGAAGCCGAATGGTGTGCAGAACAACGACAAAGATCATTTATCTGGAGGACGCATCGCGAAGATATATGTGAAGGTTCAGCGTACTGCGGGCAGCCTAAACCGTGGTGAGGGTCGCCTTGAAGGGACGCCAACAAAGTTCGAGTTTAGCTGGAGTAGACAAAGTTTCCTAGATCTGCCTAGCTGCATCTCTGCGCGGATCATAGTCATGGCGTGCCGCGCGCTGTTGGAAACGTAGTCTGAAATCTTTCAGGGGCTGGGCGTTGAACTACAATGACTCGTCCGGATTTAAGTGATAACAGTATGAGATTGGACTTTTATAGTGACTTTTACCATCTTCTGCGTAATTCTGACCAGAAACGTTTTGTCCGGTACATGATGGTTTCTTACGAACAGGGGAAGAATACCATATCGATATCGGGATGGTCAAATGCCTTGGTTCCTGACTAAGGATGCCTAGTGCCACCACCACTGTCATGCGAGAAGCGAGTGGCTGATCTTCGAAACGCTTCCGCGCGCCCCTGCTTATAATTACAACCAGAAAAAAGCAGTTGTGGGTCACATACACGTCTCTCTGATTTGCTGAAAACTCTGTTAAACCCGCATCACTCCTGCATCTGTGGAAATTAAACATCTAAACATTCGTAGGATGCCGAACACGAACCCCAGGGGAGAACGGATCTTCACATGGTCTCCCCGCTACCACCGGTCCAAGAGCATGGAACTGGTGACGCTGGCAGCGATCATGTTCGTGGCTTTGGAATCCTGCAGCTGAGGAACTCTCCAGTCATTGATGTGTCGTTGAGGTTGTATTCTCTGCCCAGGACTAAATGCTTCTCCCTAAGGGTGCATAATGACACGTATAGGACGGGCGGCTCTTGGTGGCATTCATTATCTGGAAAGTCAGGTACCAGACACTCATTTCCCCGGCCTCCGTGTCGCAGGCACAAAACCACCGCTCATCACAAGTCCCAACGCTACGCCAGACGTTCGGTCGAGAACGGCAAATATCCGCCGGGGATCTAACGTCGGCCCGCCTCAGCGTCAACGATCTTGCCCAATGCCTGACAGATGACCAACGATCTTCCAGATGTCAGGCCAGTATCGATAAGGACTTTGTTGACCCACCTTGGGTTTGAAACTTAGCTCGGGGTTACGACAACATGCAACTGTCTAGAACATGTAGATCGGAATTCGATGGATGTCGTTGAGAAAGGTGTGGCGGTAGGGGGCAAACTTGGAAGGCAGCTTGCGAAATCTTAACCCTGACTGTGTCAACAGCATGCGAAGGCTTTCTCGTTTGCAGATACTTTCCGGATGACTAACCTAAAGGCTTTACACCGGACTGCATGCGCAGATTGTATTGAAGGTGGCCGATCATCTCATTCCCTCGCGAACAGTGGGCGTAGGACCCGATGGGCCACTTTCGGGATCCAGGAACCTTTGGAACCAGTGGATATTCATTGAACCTGACACTGAGCTCATCTGCCGATTCGACCGCAACTTGAGTTCGTAACGAGGAAGCAGCATGGTGGTTTCGACAGAACATGACGCTTATGCTTCCCCCACATAACCTTCACACTGTAGCAATCTGCTCTGAAAACTCAGCATTAGCTGCTTAGATCTCCACCCCTATCGAGCCCGATTCGTCCAGAGCACTTTTTCACCGGACCTCCGTGGAGCCGCCGCGCGCGAGACTCAAGACATTGACACACGCTTCCGCAGTACCTCCCGAGATCTCGTTTACTTCTGGAGCACATGAATCGTTATTTGTTCTGGACCATTTCATACTTTGATATATTTATTATCTGTGGGGAATATTATGGGACAGGACTGAAGCAGGCGTACTGACTTTGCAGTTGCGCTCCCGAGCTTGGCTTTGGACACGGAAACGCACTTTCCTCTACACCTGGAATTCTGCTTCCGAAGTTGCAAACACAATCGTGATTTTTCAGGGAGTGGCTCATTTAAATCTGCGATCGCCCACTAGTGCCTGACTGCATGAGTACCTTACGTGCTGATTGAGTCATAAAGTGGGAATTGTCACGTCAGATCCAAGAGGCCCTTACATTTTAAATGGGATAACTTTGCTGGCGCGAATCCAGTGTTACCTCATGTCTCCCATTGTAGCCATGTTGAGAACGCATCCTGTTCCGTATGCTTAGTTGGCTGGAATTAGTTTCCGTCAGAAGGATAGGGATTAAGTCCGCGATCCCGTCTCCCCAGAGACATGTAGGACGTGCTGGGCTATGGATTTCTAGTGCTGAAACACAACCTTAGAAAGCATTTCATGCCTGCGCGGATATTGCTGCCATTTCAAGCTGTAGCTCCCCTTCCAGTTGGGGAGACTGAGCACTACAAATACGTTGTGAAGTAGAGAGTGGTGTCTTCTATGTGTTCTGATGCACTTCAGTGCCGTGTACGGGAGAAAATAAAAAAAAGAGAGTAAATAGAAAGGTGTTAGAGGGGGTTTTATTGTACTGCTGGAACCGCTGCCACAGAGTGCTTAAACAGAGCTCAGGATGTGTGGGTGATTTAACAGTTTTGATTGCGTAGGGAGTGCTACCGTGGGCACACCCCAGTGCAGAACTTTGTGATTTGGAGGAAGGCTTCAAAGGCCTCCGGATCCCCAATCAATACTGCCGTATATGCCAGGTCGTCATCACGACTGGATGGTGGTACAGGTGGTGGCAGTGACCATCGACTATAGACCCCTAGGGTCTTGCGACACAGCACAAATTGCTCTGGTGTCTTGTCAAGCCCGCATGAGCAGTCATGTTTCAGGCAAAATCTCCATGCATGCATCGGATTGAAAGGAATCTGGCCAAGGTTGCTCTTGGTAGCTCTAGTTCAGCCGGCCCGCTGCGTGATGAATAGCCTGAGTCCCATCTTTTGTATCATCCAGAGAGTTTGTCTCTCTCATTAGCCTGCCAGATCCATTGTGTATTTTGCACTGTGTTTCGGGTAATATATTTGAGACCTGAGAGTGTAGTACTATTCCGTAGACATAGGAGAGAACAACTGAAGAAGGCGATCTGGGGTCTATCTGTAACAATTCCCACCATTTGAAATCTAAAGTTCATGAGAGTTCTAAAGATATGATTGAACTTGCAGTATTGCCAAACCAATGATGCCGGTGAGCTCGTACTCATGCAAAAAAAAAGGTAGAAACATCCATTAGGTGCTAGCAAGGCTGTAGCACGACTTATCCCAACAGTGCATTCAGCAGGCCGTACTAAGAGACCTACAATCACACCATACGCCAAAATGTGGCTAGGGACTGGAAAATGTTTACCCTGAACCTAGCAGGTTTCTTATACATGGAAGCAATCCTTCGGCGGGTGACCCCGTCCGTGTGCGGCACTTGTCCAGAGCATCCAACACAATATTTGCACTTTCCAAAGGATCTAGTATCTGCAAAAGAACCTGACAAGACTCGCCTATTGGTGAACGATATCAATCTTCACAAGAGGAGAAGGGCGAACCCAATTACTTCCGCGTATTCTTGCCCTTGCAGTAAAGTTGGTTAGTCAGAGGGCTTCGAAACCGGCCTCTGTATCTCCATGTCGTACAACTGCAACAGATATAGCTATGTAGTTTTAACAATGCGAACACTATTCTTGCAGTGTGTTGAAAATCTGTTTGAAACACGCTCTTGCGCAATGGTTAAGATTTTCCACATATACGATCGTACGTTGTTTTAAGAAGAGCCCCCGAGCCTTGAGTTTGGGCTCTATAATGCGTCTGAAACCATGTATACTGATCTCGAATCCCAGCAAAGTATCGTATAAAGCGGTAGAGACGTGCAGAGATATGTTGAGAGTCCGTTCTAAATATGTTATGCAATAAAATTCACCTAATACTAGGGAAAGGCAGGCTACTGTAATTGCTACCATACGTCTTGAGTATAACGGAGCCTTGTGTCTATACCTAATTAGCCTTCAAGATGGATATGCATATGCCGTTCGGCTAATTAATACTAGGTACAGATCGACACAAACGCGAGCCCGGGCAGATGTTTCCTGAATGTGTTGAGAATGTGTTTCCGCTGTGATTCGGATATTCTAAGTAGGCAATAATCCAATCTTCTTTCTTTTGTCCAGAAGTCAAATTTATAATTGGGATTGTTAGAATAGCGTGACTCGATTAGACTAGCGCGTCCAGGGGACGCGCCTTATCTCAGTAGATGAGGGCTTACCCATCCATGAGAAGAGAACATCACAGAACAATACAATCGGAGTAACACCCAAAAAGCGCACACACGTGTGTAATGAAGTCCTACCAACAGGGATTGTGGCTACAATGGCATAAAGTACTGTAATGTATTAGAAACATGTTACGTATGTGTCTCACAATAAGGTTACTGAGGTGATACAAGATAATCTGCGTGAGATTCAAAGCAGTGTACCTAGGGAAGGTGAAGAAGAAGAAGAAGAAGAAGAAGAAGAAGAAGAGGAAGAAGACGAAGGATTATGTCCTCAGGGGCCAAATCCCCAGTGATAAAGTTTCACTCTGATAAAATAAAAACACGCTCAACACACATCAAGCCAGAGCTTACATTCAGTCAAAGTCGAGCTGTAATATATGTCACGGTCTGGGGATGCACCTGCAGTATCGCGTAGCTGCTCATTACTTGTTGAAGACAGTCGCCTCCTACACAGTATCTTTGCTTACCGTCAACTACGTACATACACTGCTTATAGCATCTCACAATAACATCTCACTTCAATCCTTTGATTCTCCATGTCTGTGTTCTGTAATTTCCCGTCACAATATATTATCAATTTGTTGAATCACGGTTGGAACACTTTCTGAACGCCTTCTGCTGCCAAGCCCTCTAACCCCTGTGCTTTCGATATAGATTGGTCTATGGTCGGATGATATCCGTCCTGCCCATGGTCGGGCGGGTCGATTCCTATGGTCAGGTTACCTGCCGTCTGCGGTAGAAGTGAAAGGATACAGAAGTCCAGAATTAGTAATTTTCCCGCAATATTCGGCTTATCATCGCAACGAATCCCGACTCTAATGGAGCTAAACCCTGACGATCAGTGGTCTATGCCGGGTAGATGTTGGGACGAACGGGACGGCCCATCTCCACTCGGTCCATGATGGGATATTTCGGATTGATTGCAACGGTTAACGGTGTATTGACCTAGGATCTCAGTGACGTAGGCTACCTCAAATATAGTTTAAATAACAATCGAAAAGCCAGGTCCTAGATGCGGTATGTTCTCTTACTAGAGAAACTCAGCACAAGGCCAATGTTTACAGACTTGGACCTGGATATTTTGATCTACGTTAACGATGAAATTCTCGAGACTCTGGATGGCCGGCATCGCTGTGCTGGCCAGTGGGTTGTCACTACGAAGTCGTGATTTCAAACTCGTTATTGAAGATACGAGTGGTGCCGTCATTGGTCTGCGGGACGCAAAGAGCAACTCATCTATGAACTGGGTGAGCACTCCCGATAATGCACCTTGGCAACCTCTCGGAAGTCGTTGGGGATTAGGTTTCGTCGATCTAGGCGAGGATTCGCTGCATCGATTTCACTGGAGGGACCCTAAATTTACGCGCGGTTCGGGGGAAGGAAACTCCCTGGAGTCAACATACGATGCCGGCGTCTTACAGCTCACTGTACAACGCACGCTAAACGATCAAGACTCTCTCGACCTTGCTCGCCGGAGTGAGGCTGCTTTAGCTATTTACACCCCTTTCAATGACCACTACACAAACACTTCTGACTCGTTGAACCATCGCAGTTTCGCCCATATCTGGGCAAATGGTGGGACCAACGGCTGGGTCAAACTGCAGCAAATGGGAGGACACGGCCGTAATCTGGGTCTTGTCTTGACAGAAGGCTCTCTTCTGGGCTATAGCATTGAATCTCGCGATATTATCACTCTTTCTAATACCCGTGGCGTGTTTCAGCTGCATCCAGCGCTCCCTGTCCTCAAACCTGGACAATCGACTACTATTGCATGGACGCTGTTTTGGCACGGCGCTTGGGACGACTTCTTCGAGCAGTTTCGTGAGCGCTCTGAGCAGTTTATCAAATTCGATGTTCCTCATTACACCCTAATCTCAGGAGAGAAGTCGACTATTCGGATGACGGGCGGAGTGAACCCAGGTACGCTTGTGGATGGCAGTCAGGTTTCGTGTCGAGGTCGCAACGGTACGAGCGACGTCTGCGAGTACACATATACAGCCTCCAAGAATGGCCGCAAAGGTCTGAAGATTACGACCCCTTCACAAATAGGGTCTAAAAACGCAACCATCTACCTGAATACGGTTCCCGATTTAGCAAAGCTCATCACTAGTCGGGTCAACTTCATCATCAAAAACCAGCAAGTGAACGACGGCCCGAGCAACCCTAACACGGATGGGTATGCCGTCTTCGACACTCAGGCCAAATCAATCGCCTTCTGGGACAAAGGTACAGACCGTACCACGGGCCGCGAGCGTCTCGGAATGGGCATCACTGTAGCACGTTACCTCAAAACTCACCCCGATAGTACGGCCATACGCTACTCTTTTGAAAGGTACTACAGATTTGTAAGCCTCAAACTCCAAGCCGAAAACGGCGAAGTCTACGACCGCCCTGTCGGCTCAGGTACGAGCCGCAAGCGCCTCTATAACTGGCCCTGGGTGCTGCAGTTCCATATGGCCGCAGCTCAGCTCCCTTTCAACCTCACCATAGAGGGAAAGACGCCGGTAGATCGTTTCATGCTTACACTCGAGAACTTCTACGAAGAGGGTGGTGGTAAGCTATATGCTATTGGTCTCCCCATCTATGAAGCACTGCGCTTCTTCAACCAGACCAAGATGAACAGCACAACACACTACAACCGGACTAAAGAACTCTTCCTTCGTCATGGAGAGTTCATACTTAGCCGAGGATTCGATTATCCAGCCTTTGAGGTCAACTTTGAGCAGTCTATCGTCTCGCCTGCTGCTGTCATGATGCTCGAACTGTATCGCGCAACCGGCAACCAAACATGGCTCGAGGCCGGTAAAGCGCAACTTGAAGTGCTTCTCCGCTTCCAGGGCAGACAACCAGACCACTTAGTGCATAATGTCGCCATACGGCACTGGGATGGATACTGGTTTGGCAAAGACCGTCACTGGGGAGATACGTTTCCACATCATTGGAGTACGATCGATGCTGTAGCTTTGTATCACTACGCCAGAGCTGTAGGAGATGATTCACACACTATACACGCTGAAGAGATCCTGCGTAACAATCTAGCTCTGTTCTCATCTGACGGTAGCGCTGGGTGTGCATGGATTTACCCTCTAACAGTCAATGGAAGAGAGACACACTACCGGGATCCTTATGCCAATGATCAGGATTGGGTTCTTAATCACTTTCTTTATATACAAGACGATAGAAAACAAAGGATATAATAAGAGATAGTATAGCTAGGTCTATTGAGAAGCGTGACTGCAGTCCAGGTCAGTGGGAGTGGGTGACGACCACCGACACTGCAAGTGCGACGGCCCTCAGTAAGGAGATAAAAGGGAAGCTCGAGTGAGCTTGCGTAGATTAACTCAATCAATACACTCTACAACCACCTTTACCTATGAGAAGGTCATGCCAATTCAATAAGGTCTTTAATACAATTCTAACCTAACGTTAGTCACGTGAGCGCGTGGTAGATGGCATTTACTTCCGCGCTGACGCCAAAGCGCACACGGTTCAAAGGGTGTTTTTACAAAGAGCTACAAGCATACGCAAAGGTTTTCAAGTGTTCATGTAGCCAGTGTAGCTAAGACTTTAACTATTTCAATCATGATACGGTACAGTACGGCCACCTCCACTGTGGCTGTGGCCGTACCACGACGTACCACGGCCTATCAAAAGCCTTACCGAATGACCAGGCAAAAAAAAGTGATTCGCCGTCTCTGATGTATCCATTTAAAAAATGGATGTACCATTCGCATTAGCTGGCTTATCCCAAATCAAAGCATCCTTCGTTAACTAGTTCGTTCAAGCAATCAGGCCATAGTAGATCGCTGGGTTATTTTCTCCTTCAGCTCGTTCGTCTCATTGGCTCAAGCTTGATATACCATTTTTGCAGATCACGATACAATCTTGCTCATTACTTAAAAGCTATTCGACTGCAGGTGTTGATACGGCAAAGGTACCAAGAGGGGAATCATCAGGCGTTGTAACGAAAGGTAGTGGGTGATTGATTCTAACTAGGTAGTTAGCTGTATGTGTTTGTAGTTGATGTTGGTCTATGCGCTCTCCCAGCTCGGCTAGCGCACCAAGCAAAAACGTTTGCTTGACGATACCATACAACATCACCCTTCACCAGCACCTTTCGAGCATATCGCACCGATCAGCCCACCCACCGTCCCTGTGCCACATGCAGATCGATTTGTTTTATCGGCTTTTATGTTTTATTGACTTTCTTGTTTTATTGCTTTCTCTTAGATAGTCAGACTGGAGCTAGGGCCCGAGACCATCTCTCGTGCGGCGGAACGGGTTGAGTGAGATCACGTGCGGCATCAAACTCAGCCATCTGCCCTGTTCGAGCATCGTCGGCTCGAGCTGGCCTAGCTCCTGCGCCTCCCAAAAATGTTATTATACAATACCTCAACTCCCTACTTTTCTGCGAGAAATGGTGTGGACGGCAACACACGCCCAGGGTGTCGCTAATCCTAATTAGGTTTAGCACCATAGCTCTGCGTGTTGCTGTCTGCCATGCATTCGACTCCCAACAGCAGGTTTATATAATATGTTGCTTTCTGGATTGGGTCGCTTGAATTTCTTCCGCAGTCTCGGTTTCTATTGCAGAATTCTGTTGATGGCATTCTCCAATTGATGACTATGGCACTCATAATCCGCCTTGAGTCCACTGATCGCTGCTCGCAAGATTGTTGCTAGCTGGTCTAACAAACTTATGGTCCGGAATCCCTAGTTCGGAATCGTTTTACCAAAGCCGTATTGAAACATACCCCCTTTCCATCACATAGAGTGCTGACCACGATAGCACTCAGGCGGATATCATGACTGGAAGTTGGGTACGCGGGATCTCTGCCTTCATAATTTCTTTTCCGAATCCTCAGCTTGACACAAAGGAGCCGTCCATGGAATTGTTCGGCGCACTGGTAGATAATCTCGATATCAATATAATGCGGGCTGTTGAGGAAAGTAACTTCGATTGAACAGTTGGTAAGTGATTTGGTGTTATCAAGAGGAGGAAGGAGCAGCCGAGTGACTGATGAAAGTGTGCCTGTGCAGGAGCTTGGACCTCATGGTATATAAATACGAATGTCACCACTCATGGAACCTGTCTTGAGACAATACACTACATCAATCCACTCCCAGTACCAGCTTCCGCTACACCTGTCACCCATAATCCTAATACGGGCCTTCATTACATTGATGAAACTTATCATATTTAATGACTTGGCCGGACAAGATACCAAAAGCAACATGAGTTGGATAGCAAAAGCGATCTGGTTATGCAGATGATAGTGTAAGCCTATGTACTTGTCGCAAGTGAAGAGTAGACGAATGAAATCTCCAACCAAATCGAGCGATAGAAGCAGCATTCGTATAGCTCATTAAAAACACCATCATCCATTGCAATGATTTACTCAATTTTATCTTTTTGTGCTCGTTCTGAAAATCCAACAGAACAGCTCACTTTGATCCTCCGCTCGCTTTGTAGTTGATCTGATTGCCAGCATACAGGCCAGTGTTGAACATGATAGTTATAGTCCTAGTTCTGATGGTGTAGTGTTTGTGTCATATGTGGGACTTCATTGGTTGTACCAGGTGGAGATTCTGGTCTTCTTCATTTCGCAGCAGTCTTCATTGGTCATCATGAGTAGTCTTTGGCTTCAGAGCGTACTCCAGACGCTGTTGGACTTTTGGCTGCGGCAGCTGCAAAGCGATACGTCTCCTCATCACCTAAAACCCTCTGTGTGGCCAGGTGGCCATAGTTTCTGTATACTGAAAGCTTCCATGACTTTGTGAGATATTAAGAAGACCCCACTGAGGCTATGTCAGGGAAGTACCACGCAGGCACCAGATGACTGAGGTGCTATCAATGCATATCTAGCTCCTGTGAAAAGGGATGCTTGAGGTCAGCCGGAGGGCATGCTGAATGTTCTTCCATGCAACAACTGCCTCAGCACAAAAACATGTGGTTTTTCGTGCAGAGTTTCACTTAATATAGAAGGCTCGGTACATAGAATTGCACACCATCTTATGCCACTAGATCTACCTGCACGGTGAATACTGCTCTATCTCATTTGGGCGTCAATTAAAACAAGCCGAGTCTAATGTATACTGACGTTTCCTGGCGATTCTAACACCGAGCAGATTCAAGTACATACGGACATTCCCGGTGTTTCTAACACCGAGCTGAGTCCGGTGTATACTGACTTGCTCCGGCGTTTCTAACACCGCGCGTACAATGGAAATTACCCGTACATCAGCTCTACTCTAAGGGATAATGGAGCCGCTAGGTTCTAAGAGGATAATGATCAAACATGAAGGAACTTCGTATATGCAAGTAGTTCTAAATGTTGGCACTTTAGAGATGCATTGTTTGAGGACGATTGTCATCTGGCTCGAAAAAGTAAAGCCTGAGCAATGAATGTGAAGACGCAGGCTTGCATCATGCACCCACAAGCGGATGCTTTCAGCTTGCGAGCTAAAGAGATATCATCACGCGAGCTTGCATACACGAGCGCCTTGACAATTACTGCACGTGGAGATCGGAGTTTCGCTTACCCTTGCACTTAACTCAAGCCTGAGAATCGGAGGTCCTCTCACATTGTAATTGGCTCTCGATGCCGCCGTGGACTTCAGTGGGATGTCCTATCATGGTTTCTCATCAATCTGGGGTAACCACTAGTTCATATTGGAGCTTCATACTCAAATTTTATTGACTTAGGCATTCGCTTGTCATGTTAGAGTAAGCTTCCCCGCAGCTTCCAGGTGGTTTCTAGCGCATTGCCTAGTTCGGCGCCCCCGGCCGGGAAAACACCAAGCTGCTCCAAGATTTGCCCAGAAGCCACATTTGTGACCAAGATATGTAGGGTCAGAGTGTGGAGGCTTAGGAAGCAGATGCGTTCAGATGATTTACGTTTCGACTATACCCTGCTTGCGCCACTGACGCTGGTGTTGCGATGATCTGAGAGAGGTGTTGCATGTTGATCGTTCATGCGCTGCGAGCATAACTGGACAGATGAAGGTCATTACGTCGCGGGTGTGAGTGACGTGGGGCAATGACACTCGAGAAGAGTAGATCCGCGGGCTGACATTCGCAATACGACAGTGCTGTTGCGAAGTGGGATCCAATAAGCGGCGAAAAACACTAACATTATTGAAAAGAGACCCCCTGCTGGAGTATGACTACCATGGGGAAATCTGTAAGCTGAGTGGCAGAGCAGGCTACCTTGAACAAAATAATGAATTTCG
>JALRMI010000029.1:0-10192 GCA_026120165.1 Leptosphaerulina australis
TTTTTGAATAAAATCAATTAAAACATTTTAAAAAAAAAACCCTTCAACCGTCTTTTTCTTATTCAAAATACAATTAACTGCCGGGGGAAAAAAAATTTTTGCCCCCCCCCCCCCCCCCCCCTTTTGCTGATCTGCCAAAGGCTTGGCGGTAATGAGCTTGATGCTGAGTGCAAGAGCAAGACTATATCTGCGCCTGCGCAGCAATCCTATAATTGTTATAGGGAGAAGTCCTCAGTCAAAAACAGCGATTCCTGGCACAATTCCGTCTCTCTCTGCAAGATGGGTAAGCTTTGACTCGTATTTTCCAGATTGATATGCATGCAGAAGCGTGAGCGGGCAGCACTTCACAATCAGTACTGACACCTCACCATAGGGGCGAGTTTGACGACGATGTCTTTGTCTCTATTGTGTGCAGCCCTAGCTTACACTGGCTGTCAATTCTGACAGCCTGTATTCTAAAGCATCGTCTTGACGACAGTTTGGCATTGCGTTCGAAGTTCAATGCGGTTCTTTTGCACGCAGCCCCAAGACGTGAAAGTACAGTGTAAACATGGCCTTGTCTCGTTCCCACCATATCCGACTCTGGATGGTAACATGATCAGAAAGCATCAAGTGTACATGTTTCATAACGCTAAAGCTATATCACGATAATCCTCTCAGCGTGCTTCTATTAAACTACTGAATTGTGCGCTTTCTGAAATCTATGGTTATGATTTCCGAGCTGTGAGCTCACCCGCCATTCAAGAACGCGCCTACTGCATGCAGCAGCACCTAAAGATAACTTGCAGTCCAACAGAATAAATATGCATGGCCTGCGCTCAGCAATTCAAAATTCGAGCTCTCTTTACAATGTTGTTGTCAAGGTCCACCTCGGCCGACCAACCCGCATACCTAGCGCTGATTGGCTGTAATGCACCGCGACTACTATGCCGAATGACGACATCGAATGGAGAAGCGCGCGCCACTTTGCACACACTTTGTTCGCACGGTTCGATGTGCCTGGTCTACGATGTTGAGAAAGATCTTTCGTACCGATACCGGTGCCGCCGCCGCTGCTACTGCTGCTTTTTTAAATTACCAGAGAATATTAGATGGTGGACGCGGCGCTACACTTGAGCGCCATTGCCATGCCTATGGTATTGGCTAGATTGGATGCAAGTTTGGACTTGAGTATTTGAAGACTGTAATTCATTATTAGATGCTGTCGTTACTGTGCTGCCATTTATTGGATGGGATGTAGCGATTGTAGTGCAGCCATTACCCAGCCCAATGCTTCGTGGGTGATGCTGCCAAATCAACTCCTGAACGCCGCATAGTATCCAATTCATTCCAATGCTCATATATTGGCAGTGAATCGAATGCCCTCTTTTCTCCCCCTTTGTCAGTCATCTCGTATCCGTGTGTCTACCGCACCTCGCCCGGCACCTCAACATTCTGTCGTGGCATGGGCTTTAACTCTTCACCCTTTCCACTTTCAGCGCGCTTTCGACCGGTTAACGAAAAGTGATGTCCAGAGGATGCCCTTTCTTCCTGCTTGCTGTCTGCGTTGTTATTGCTGCTGTCACCAAACCGAGCGAAGATTCCACGCTTCTTCGCTGGTGCTGGCTTTGGCTCGTCGTTCAATCCAACGTCCTCGAACCCCTCCTCTGGCACCCGGTCTGCACTTTCGCTATGACGTGCTTGCTGCATTGACGAGCGAGGTGTGGCTCGTGAGCGGCGCACATCGAGAGAACGTCTCGTATCCATGGATCGCCTGGCATCGAGCGATTGTCGGGGGTATGTTTCGGCAGTTATGTCTGTAACAGGTGATCGAGCGGATATGTCCTACACTTGTAAGCGGGGTAGTCTGAGCAGCGCGTAATGCAGAGCAAACGTACAAACGATCGCCTGTACGAGTCGAAGCTCTCGCGAGATATGTTGAATGGCTCGGTCTCGGCAAGTAAACTTCGGTGGTTCGAGGACGTCGTCGAGGTATTGGACTTGGTATGCCAGAACGTGGGCTTCTCTTGCTGCGGAGAGGGCTGACGCAATGTTAGTACGAGCGAGCGATCAACACGACCGATACAGACGCAGTGCTACTGCGATTATCCAGAATGAAGGGGAGCATCTTACGGGCAGGTACACTCCGCTGTCGTTGATCTCTAGTGTTACAGTAAGCGCCCATTTGTGCAAAGCGCATATTACAACTGCGCTCACGGAAGCTCGCAAGGTGTCTTACCACTCAATTTGTACTCGGTTGTATCTTTAATCTGCAGCGGCTGCGCACCAGAGACTGCTGTAGTCTTGAATCCGCTGTCGGTCGCATTGCGGTGCGCCTCATCCAACGCTTCAGCGCCAGGCGCACGACGAAATGGGTTGCGGATAGGCATTGCGATCAGGCACTAGGAACGAAACAAGGCAATACGAGTAAGGTGTGGGGATGTTTCAGTTCGGAAGGATGGTGTAGAGAAGTCAAGAGAATAGAGCCAGTAGTGATCGGACTGATCGGGCGCGAACGATGTAATGGATTTGACAGGTTGGGAAGCCACGCCGGTAACAAGGGACTCGGCAACACCATCAGCCGGGGGGTAACTGGAGCGAAAGCATTTGTTGCATCCACAACCAGATTTATTTGTCTGGTATCAACAACATCCAGTAAGCTCAGCGACCTGGTCATGGTTGAGCTATGATCGCTGTTCAGAGAACCGCAAGGGACACCTGTAAACGATCACCCCAGGACCCTGCATCTGCAAGATCTGGATACAGGCACCATATGTCCAACATGGCAACCCAGGCGTCGCAGCAGCCAGCCATGAGCCGTGTGCTAAAAACAGACTTTTGTTCTCAATACCGAGACTTGAAGTCAATTATCGCAAGGCCCCAGCGTCTCAGACCGAAGCTGCTTCATCGAATTCGTGCGCACCTGCATCGTGGATGAGGATCCCGGCTATACACCTGACGATCACCAGATCGAGACTCATGAGATGCAGGCAGTATCCACCCGTCTGCAACACGCCGCCCTTGTATCTGGACGTGAAGAGTTAGTGATTGTTGAGTTTGTTGGCCTTTTAATCGTGCGGCTTCAACAGTCTGCGATTAAGGTTCAGGGTCTGGCGGGCCGTAGGTCTGCAACGGAGCAACTGTCAGCCAAACTCAGGACGCTTGTTGTAGCCTCTAAGGATGGACCCTGATGTCTTTTGGATGCCAGTGATACCGTGATGCAGTCTTGCAAGGGGCGTACGACTTTGACTTTGAAAAGCAAGTTTGCATGTTGCCATTTTTTTTTTCTAGGAGCACACCACTTCACGTGGTGTTTTGATCAGGCTGCGTGCCATGCATTGGCCGTGCTATATTACGACAATCTGATGATGTACGAGCCGCCGTGGGAATCTCGGTAAAATCTAAACCTGGCCTCCGAATACGATATATGCCGTGAAGCCTTGCTAGTGCACGTGTTCGGACTACCCGTGGATACCAAGGTCAGTCAAGCTGGAAGATCAGAATGCTCCGATGCTGTGTCAACTCTCAAACTGATGACTGGCCATGGACCACTCACATGGGGTTACGGGTCTGCCGAGTATGGCGGGGAGGAGCAATGGATACATGACAGCCTAGCTGATGGGTACATATGTATTGGATAATTACCTACCTTGAACGTGCTTACCTTTTTGCATGTTGTTGTTGGTCGATGATCGTTGGCTGCCTGTGGCTGTGAACAACTGCAGGGCACACACAAGACAGTATTGTTTCTGCAGCTGGCAGTCGCTGCAGGACCAGCTGTCTAGTAAACATTGAGTGGCGACGTCTGTCTGCTACTCTGCAGAGCATGCTCGTCTGTTGTACCGTGATTCAAGACAGTGCGTACACCAGCCAGCAGTCGCTCACTGACGCTGTTCGAGCTGGCTGAATCTCATCTCCCCGTAACATGAAGGCCTCGAAGCCAGAGTCAGATATGTCAGCCTGGATCCATGCGTGCGGCTCAGTCCGTGGACACGAGCATCGATGGCCTGTTGAGTCAATTATCGTCTGCTTACTACGCAATCCCTAGTCGCGATGCGCACTGTTCCGAGGCTGAAGGGCCCAGCACCAGATCTATTTCGTGAAGCCGTCAGAGCTCGGTGTCGACGGCCCGGCAGAGTAGCCCTGGCGCCTGGCAAGCGAAGGACTGCATGGAAGATTCTGCTACTTCACAAGGTTTCGATGCAAACTGGGATTCAAACTGCTGCAAGGCGCCCACTAGCTGGATCGAAAGTCTGACTGTTTTTTTTCGCTGGATGCGTTGTCCAATTGACGCAACCAGTGGGAGTTTGGCGCTAGTATTGGAAATGCAGCATCTCACTGAAGTCGAAAAATATCTCCCAAAGAACCCAATCTGTAGACAGCACATTACCTATTGCGGGCGAGTGCAACTGTAGCGGTGTGTGCTGGGATTGTAGCAGTTACACCAATGTTGTGCTCGGTGGCATCAATATCGGTTGACATGCAGTGCATCCATTCCGCGAGTGCCGGGGCGCGGACAACAAGGACTCGAGTGGTCCGCCTCTAGTCGTAAACAGTGACAAGAGCTACAAGGCCGACGCGCTGGGCTTCCATCATGGTGGAGATGGGTGCAAGTCCTGTGCACATGCATCGCGATCACGAAGTGGGACAAGGACGACAGGGCGAATGTCACTGGCAAAACGTGCTATCCATAATTCTCTTGGAGTGTTAGGTAAGAGGGTTGAAACTTTCTTTTGTAGACAGACAGCAAACGGCTCAACGGGTCCTCTCCATGCCTTGGGACCATGGATGCGGAGTCAGTCTTGGAACTCTCGCCTGGGGAGGCATAAGCGAGCGTGGGAAATTGCAGGCCTGATTGTTGAGTGACGATTTGCCGTAGTGGCTGCTGGATGGCTTCCAGCAACGGGGAGCAGTGATTACATCATTTGATATTATGCTCCAAGGCCCCGTATAATCCCACAGGGCGGTCGTCATAGTGACAGGAACGCGTGCCAGCTTGCAAATCGCAATTCGCCAGAGATGCAGGCAATAGCTACAGGTAATCACCACAGACGGGAGCCGCAGGCGGGAGCCACAGGCGAGAGCCACAGGGAAGAAGCCACAGGCAAGAGCCACACATACACACACACACACACACATACACACACATATACACACACACACGCACACACACACACATATACGCACGCAGAGGCAACACACAGGCAGCGCACGCAGGCAGCGCACACAACAAGCCAGCCGAGCGGCCAGCCAACAGGCCAGCCAACATATTCAAGAATACGAAGCATTCTGTGACGGCTGCCAAACGCGCTGCCATACGCGCTGCAATGATCTGCGTGCTCTCGAAACACCTCTGCTCCGGAAGGCCTCCAGCAATAGTGAATGGCCCGGAGATTCTTCTTGCATATTGAAAAAACATTGGAACAACTTGATTGTGCTCTTGGGTGAACCCCTGCCTAGACGAGCCGGTCTAACGCTCTCTGTCTAGAGACAAGGCAGAGGCGTTGGCTACAGCTGGCCCCAAACTGGGCGCTCCCCGTGAACTGTTCACTGAATTAGCCCACTTCAAACCACCATCGAGAGAAGACAATACTCAAAGACAAGCTCGACGAGATGACGGCAGTGGACAGTCGCGGGCGCGCTGAGAATAATGCGTTGTCATACGGCGTGCTTCTCGCGAGGGCCAGCAGCACCGCACGTCTCGTGTTGCATTATTGGCCAGCCATTGCCCCACGCACTGCGACTTGGGTCCCGTATCCTTCGACGCCCATCGCGCTGATCCACACTCTGTCGACCTTCTAACACTCGCACCATCGTCATTTTTCTATTTCTGGCGGGCAGTTTTGCCGTGTGGCCGTCACCAGTGCATGGATGCATGCACCCCTGTCACAGCCCCCCAACCCCTGCCTCTCTCGAGGTGGCGCGAAGACAGCAGACGGGATGCAGGCATGGCACGGAGGTGCACGTCTTGGAAGCGCAAGGGTGTAGAACTTTTCCCTCCACAGCAAAGTTCCATCGTTTCCTGTGCACCGGCTGCGGGTCCTAGTTAGGCGCGGATCTCCTCCTGCTGCAGCACGCAATATAACTCACCTCTCCCCATGTTCTCGCGCTTCTTGTGACTGACCCTCTTGCTCATCCCCCTCCTCGACGACCCCAGGAACCTGTCCTTGGAAGTCACTGTTTCGAACGCCACAGACGTGCACGAGGTCTCTGCGTGTTGCTACTTGGCTTGTTGTACTCCGTGTATAACTCACTAGTGACACCAGTTCCCTCGCTCCCAACTGGTCGTTCCACACTCGTTTCCATTATCGCTGCTCTCCCTCCCTCTCTCTCTCTCTCTATAGGACCGAACTCAAAACCCCCGCGTTGCACCCCAGCGTGGCCCAGACAGCTTCTCACGTCTTTCCACGCTCGCTCTCCCGGATCCTCTTCACTCGCTGTGTGCCGTCACTGGACTGCTATTTGGATCGAGCCCCATTGATCCAGATTTGATATATTTTCGGCCATCGATCGGCACTGTCGTCTGTTTAGACGAAATCCCTCCCCCCTTTGAATTGTCTTGAGTTGTCTTGAGTTGTCTTGAGTTGTCTTGAACCGTCCCTCACCGACCTTCGTTGAGAAAGTTCTAGACGCTTCGTCTTCGAGAAAGAATCACCGCTGTCTTGAATCTTCCATTGTTTGGTGCTTTGTTACTAGCGTTGTTCCTGCCGAGCATTCACGTCTTGTAGCACCTTCCTGGAATCTTGCAAATCTTGCTTACAAGCGCGACTACCCGCTATTCTTACCCTGAGCACCTAAATCTCGCATTCTTACATCTGCAAACATGGCTTTCGGACAGTCAGACGGCAATGAGTTCTTCAACTCTTGGGCACTATGGCAGAAGATGACCTTTGTAAGTGGCTGCACTAGCGAGTGGCAGGGGAAAAACTGTGCTAACGTCATCTAGGTGTTGGCTTGTGCAATCGTACGACCCACTGATCTCTCATCACCGTTACTTGGCTAACAATGGCAGGTCGTCACTATTTTCCTCGGTTTCTGCAAACTTTGGTATGACCGCAGCAAGATGCGCAAGTACAGCAAGGTCGACAAGGGCAAAATGGCGGCGACGCCAGAGATGCTGGAATCGCAGCCTGTCCAGCAGGTTCACGCAGAAGAAATGAAGGAAGACATTCCTTTCGGTGTCCGCGCCATTGAGAGTGGAATCGAGGTCGACGGTGTCTGGATCTCTCGCTCCAACACTCCCGTCGGCAGCAGTCGCGCTTCCATCATCTCTGAGAACAGGATGCCTCGCAGCTTCAACAATTCTGCCCTTGAGCTTCCTCAAATGTCGTACGCCTCGAGTCGCGGTAGTTCCGCTGCGCCCAGCTCCTTCGACCGCGCCGTCTCAGCCGAGAGGCTCCCTACCAACGACTCTCGTTCAGGATCGCCGCCCAACCAGATCTACAACAACAGCCGACCCGGTCCCCCCTCTGCGCGCTACAGCCAGTCCAACCTCGCTCGCAACTCGATGGCTCCACAAGGCTCAGAACAGGCCCGCTCAGGCCCTCCTTCTCGTGGGTCCTGCTGATGACAAAACACAAAACTACCCGCTAACTTGCTCACAGCACGCAATGGCCAGTCCGGGGACTCCAGCGGCTCCTCTAAGAAGTCCAGCCGCCGCACAAGCGATGAGTCTGATTACATGGCCATCTCGCAGGATGTTCGTGCATATGAGACAGCATACATTAGGCCCGCCTCTGGCCTGAACCCCATCGATCCCCGCACCGACCTTGACCTCCTCCAGAGCCACCGCATGTCCCACGTTGCCGAGACTGGACAGCTCACACCGCGAGTCCGCAGACCAGGTAATAGCGGCGAGTGGGCCAGCGTGGCGGAGAACCAGGTTGCTACGCACAATGGTGTTAACTATTTTATGCCTCAGAAGACTCCTTCTCCTCCTCTACCTCCTATCGTCGACCCGCAAGAAGAAGCCGCCGGCTACGCATCTAGCCATGTCGCAGACTCGCGGCCCCAGAACCAGACTAGCCACGGTGTCCCGCTACAAGAGTCGTACGCACCGAACGCTCCCTACTACCCTGACACGTACCAGGTTCGCGGCCCGCAGCACCAGCCGTCCTACGATGAGGTCCCGTACGAAGTTCAGACAATGCAGAACAACCAGCGCCCTGAGTCTCAAGTCCTCCGCAGCGTCAACCCTGGCTTCCAGGTCTTGAAACCCGGCACATTTGCCCCTCCATCGCCCGAAGAGATGGAGCTGACGGACAGAAACGAGAGGAGGCAGTCCACAGGAAAGAAGCTCCAAAAGAAGCGCCGCTCGTCTGGAGACTCAAGGAAATCTGCCTTCACTGAGCAGGTCTAAATCTCGCTGGCTTCCCCAACGTGTTGTTATGTTAGCACATCCCATGGCGCTGGGTCATCGCGTACACGTCGCGACCGCCATCTTGGGCCGTTGCTATGGTCTTTGTACCACCTTTGTGGATTGGCATTCTGCACTAGGTCTCAGAATGCGTTGGCACCTTTCACTGCATTGGAGTTTCTGAGCGTCTTCACATGTACCAACTGGATCTTTGGGAGGGGTCTTTCTGGCATTCTAATCGATTGCATGTACGTTGGCATGACTGTTCCTGTCAACGATCGCGCACTGGACTGCCGCACAAAAGGGTCAGTGAGACTGCACCCAACCACAATTTTCGGCGTTATAGAGCATACACTGGTTTAATTGACGATATAATGATGAGTACATAGCCGTTCCATCATCGGCACGAGAATGCACAGAATACATCATCACCTGCCACACATCCTCACCATCTTGCAAGTGCATTCTTTACCAGCCTCCAACTGTTGCACCACTAAATTCACTATCACGATAGCGCACAACCCTGAAATGCAAAAAAGCTCAAATTCCCAGACCAGACCTACCAGATCTTACCTGCGTACCTCGGACAACTTACTGCAACTCATTTAGCACCATCTCGCGCCGCATCGTTTCCGTAGTTTTTTGTGTTGCTGTCAGTGAAATTGACCAGCAGTAATAAGGCGGAAATAAGGTTCCAGGTACATTGGTAACAAGCCCTGTTGCGTTCTGACCGGTGTCAGAGCCGTACCATGGGTTGAGTCAGCACTTGCACAAAACTGCTAACAAGCCGGTTTTTTTTCTTTTTTTTTTTTCGACGGCGTACATTACCAGCCTATAGCCTGTCTTTTCAAGAATTTTTCAACCATATTCAACCATTCAATGCTAAGGCGTGCGTGCGCGTGCCTGAGGGCGTTTTTGCCGGCGGTGTTTGACATGAGTTTGGCCCTGGTTGAGGCTAAGAAGTGCTAGTGCAGCAGAGGCCAGGATGAGCATGCTGATTGGTCGATTACACAGAGGAAGCGTTCAGCCTTGCCAGGCTGTTGATGGATGCTTGAGGGTTGAGACGTTATTTTTAAATGCCGTAGTTTGCTGGCAGATTGCCGTGTAAGACTCGACGGCGAACAGCGAGAACGAGTTTAAAACGTGGTCCTACACTACACCGCATCGCACCGTGAGCGACGAGCACCTCGGCTGTAAGAGCGGCGATGACATGAAGTAAGCCGCTCGCACTGATGGAGACAACGGCAAGGCTGCAACTCAACGTCTCCACACTTTGGACGCCAAGACCCAAGGTTCAGAAAAATCCCCTTCTAATCGATAGAGATGGCTAACTAGTGTTTGGCTCCCGCAACTCTTATTTTCATGTCGCCGTGTATCACTGTGCAAGCCAAACCACGACCAGACCCTGTGGCGGTGGTTCTATCGATAAACCTGTTTGTGGCTTCAGCGTGGAGATTTGTGTGGAGATGAAACACCAAATCAGGCATAGGGATATCTCCCAGCACCTTGGCAGGAAGAACAGGATGCTCGCAAAGTTCTACACATCACACGTGCACCGGGTGAAAGGTTAATTTTGATGGTACTCGGGGCGCGCCCGCGTGCTTACACCCACTTTGCACGTAGCATACGAAGCTTACTTGGACTAAAACCAAGAAGTTCATTGAATCAAAAGTCGTCAGCGAGTTGGACTAAAAGCCTTGCACACCGATGCATGTATCGGCGCCGACCGAACCAAGTACAAACTTGCCCAAGTACGAGTAGGATGCTGGGCATGCAGTCGGGCGGGGGGGTGGGGGGGGGGGGGGGGGGGGGGGGGGGGGGGGGGGGGGGGGGGGGGGGGGGGGGGGGGGGGGGTAG
>JALRMI010000029.1:10199-140359 GCA_026120165.1 Leptosphaerulina australis
GATGCATGTACCGGCGCCGCCCCACCCAAGTACAAACTTGCCCAAGTACGTGTCGGTTGGTGGGCATGCAGGCCCCCCAATTCATCCCATCCCCCCCCCCCCCCCCCCCGGTTCTGAATTTGACTTCTTTCATGGCCGGACGCTGTGAGTAAGCTGGGCCTTGCCCGATCTGCACAGGCGGAGCGATCCTATTGCAAATTATGAAGGTCTGGATGCTGTGTACGTGCACATGCTGTACCCTGCAGCCTATGTACCGACATGGGGGAAAATGCTCAATCGAGCCATCAAAGATGATCTCATCATAACAACCTGACTACCTAGCACGCCTTTCACAGTAAGGCTTACATCTCCAACCCTTTTTCAGCAAGGCAGCAGCTTTGTCTGCACAGCCGTGTGCATTCCAGGCATAGAGAGAGAGGGCAAAAAGCGGGGTACAGATGCGTTGTCAAAGCGAGATGCTGCTGATGTTGAATGAACAGACAAAGCTGGGTTGAGTTAAGCTGAGGTCTTGCGGCCGCGCCTGCATCTGCATTGCGTCAAGCGTCAGGGCGAGTAGGTTTACATACATGTACAGAACATGTGCAGGCCGGACTGGTATCCATCCAGTCGATACATTCTTTGCTGAGTAGCACAAGCGGATCGTGACGGCAACACGGAAGAGATCACGCTCGCTTCGATGAGATCCCGCAGGCAAACGAAGTGCATGCTCGTTCGGGATGCCGAGAATGAGCAAGAGAATGAAGGTTCTTTTGAGAACCGTGGGAACGGTATAGAGTACGATTTGCATGTAAGCGAAGCCATAGACCGGGGTAGGGGAGCCTGGAGCTGAGCTCCGCGCCGAGGGACAAAAGAAAAAGAACAGGCATGGGATGACCCGAGTGCTTCTAGAAACATTCGTATGTATGAGGGTCTTTGTGATGGTGCATACCAGCACGGACATGGATGCAGTGATCAACAGACGAAGGAACATGTTCCAAAGCAAAGACAGTGTGTTGTATTAACCGCCAAAACCACTCAACCTTGTAAGGAGACGTGCGGCCAGCACTGCCACACCTGAGGTCATGCGATAGGAGATCGTGTCAACCATCTGTAACAGAGGGCTCGCCGTAACTTTCTTGTAGCTGTGTGAATTTCATCGAAGTCCATCTCTTACTTCACGGTCCTAGCTACCGAGTCACTCTAGGAGCCAGGACTCTGATGACTATTTCCACTCTGACTCTTTCTATCCTGACTCTTTCCATCACCGCCCTGCCTCCAACCGCCGCCTTGTCTCTGTTGGAGCCTGCATGGTCACCTGCGTATTAAACTAACTACTGTCGCATTGATCTTACTCCTTCTGCTTGCTGCCATCGATACGATTGCTGCCGCCTTGTCTAATACGACAATCAAGATAAGTCAGCGAATGATCAGTGGAATGGGTCATTCAGCTGAACTTGGCAACTCTGATGAAAGCAAATGCAGTTGCGAGTTCCATGTTTGTGGCTTGTATAGAGGAATGTGCAATTGTGTGTAAAAATGTCGATACGACGTTTTGAGAGTGACTGGGATCGCCTCGTACAAATGTTTTGAATGTCTCAGGTGGTCAGTGTGCTTCTTAGTCATGTGATGGTGGACATTCCGATTATACACGGTTCAAACATGATTTTTCAGTCTTGTTCTGGTGTCTTAGAATCAGTCTTTATAAGCTCGCCACGTTTGGCATTCGTCTATTCGAGCTCTAAGACGAAGATATGGAGACCTGCGCAGTTGCAAGTTGACAGTTTCGTCGTCCAGGCAAAAAAATGAACACTTAGACATACCTTGGAGGAGGCCCGTAGCCTCGCCCTAGCTGATATTATCAAAGAAGTGAGCTCGAGAACCCAGGTTGATGTCGTACCCCAACGGCGATGGTGCGTTAATCGATACCTGGAGCTGAAGCTGGGTCAAACCTCAGATGGTGTTATGTTTTCTGAGCAGCATATTCTTCGCCACCAGAAATGCCTGTAAAAGACCCTGGATCCAGATCGAGTCCATCATGGCAACCATGCGTGCTTTTCCTTATATCCCCGAATAGCGACTTACTGTATACTCGGCTTAGCGTGCGGACGACCATGCTGTGTAGGAAAGACCTTAAATAGCCCCAGGCCAAGCAATTACAGAAAGCAATCTCAGCCATTTTGCTGACAAGTTGAGCATTGAACACGGCAGATGACGTGCAAGCTTATTTTTGTCGTTCTGACTTGAGCATCAAGACTTTTGACAGGCCATGATGTTGGTGTTTTGAAATCAAGAAGAGCCAAACGATTTCTTCTCCAACATGTCGTGACAGATGGGGTTGGCGAGGTTTGACACGGGACATTGACAGTGCAAGGCTACGGGTTGGTCTTGCGGCGTGCTGAACCAGGTGCTCGATGTTGGAAAGATTGTTCCCGGAATATGAGAGGGTATGCTCCTTGTGTCCGATACTCAATTGCTAGAGGCAGCAGAGAGGTTGGATAGCCGAAATCTGGGGAGGCACGTGTACAGTGGTGGAAAGTGATGACTATGATCTCTCACCGTGTCCACAGTAGACCGACGGAACGCTGAAGACAATGCAATTGTGCAATGCTAGCAGCAGAATTGTATTCGCATTCATCAACTCTTCTTCTATTATAATGAAGGGAAATCTGCAGACGCCGATGGTAGATTACGATGTTGATGGCTGTGATAGGCACTTCTAACAATTATTCCATGAGCGGATATCACTCCGGAGAAAGACACCGGTAGCACATTTGGCATTTGAATTTAATTTTTTTTAAAAAAAGCCATGCGTTGTCTGGAGAAATTGAAGACGAGCAGACATTGAGTATCACTCTGGTATCGTGTTGATGGTAGTCAATAGGTAGAGATAGTGACCCACATGTGCACCGACTAGCGGTGCCAAGAGACCCGCAAAAAAGTTCAGAAATCGCAACTGTTTCGGTCGAGACGTGAGCTTTGCACACCGGCAATTAGACGTGAACGCAACAACATGGCCGGAATTAAGAATGACGCTGCTGCAGCCGCTGCGCCGGCGAAAAGCAAGAAGGACAAGTCAGAGAAGAAATCTTCCAAGAGCGACTCCAAGCATGCTGTGAAGCCTGCGAAGAAGAGCAAGGTTGCCAAAGACCTTGAAGAGTCGGATACCAGCGAGCAGGAGAACGGATACAATGGATTTTCTGCGAATCCAGACGTTGAAATGGCCGACAACGATTCAGAGGAGCAACCAAAGTCCAAGACACAGAAACGCAAAGCAGAGGATGTGCCTACAGAGAAGAAAAAGAAATCCAAGTACGAAACACCGAAGGAGATCTCTTCCAAGCTCGCAGATATGCATGGTAGGTATCTGAGTTTCCTGCATCTTCTCGAGCGCCCACTAACCGACCCTCAGCCAGCAACTCCCGCGAGGCACACGCAAAGCAGAAGGCTCTCGCCAAAGAACGAAAGAATGCCAAGCCCAATGCCGACGTTATCGAGCGCTCGAAGAAACTGTGGGAGAAGCTGCGCCTCAAGTCGCACGTTGAGAAGGATGAGAGGAAGGAACTCGTTAAGGAACTGTTCGAGATTATCACCGGTAGGGTGAAGGATTTCGTCTTCAAGCATGACTCTGTACGAGTCATTCAGACCGCGATCAAATACTCCACAATGGAACAGAGGAGGATGATTGCGCGCGAGCTGAAGGGCGAGTTCAAGGTGCTATCCGAGGGCAAGTACTCGAAATTCTTGATCGCCAAGTTGGTCGAGAAGGGGTAAGCACAGTGTCTACTAGACCAAGTTGCAGCGACTGACAAGCCTATAGTGACCCTGAGATTCGCGACCTTATCATTACCGAGTTCTACGGCCACGTCAAGCGCATGATTAACCACCCGGAGGCAGCTTGGATACTAGACGACATCTATAGGGCAGTTGCAACACCAGAGCAGAAGAACCACCTTTTGCGCGAATGGTATGGCGCAGAGTTCTCTATTAAGGGCCTCGGGCCGCAAGGTACAGACAGCGCAGACCTGGCAACTATCCTCGAGGAATCCCCAGAAAAGAGGAAGCCGATTATGAGCTACCTCGAAAACCAGATCAATTCTCTCATTCAAAAGAAGCTTAACGGCTTCACAATGCTGCACGACGCAATGTTGCAGTACTTCTTGGTTTGCGAACCGGGTACAGAGCAAGCAAATGACTTCCTCGAACACCTTAAGCCTGACCCAACGCTAAAAGAGGGCGAGGAGGCCGATAACGTGGATCTGATGAAGAACCTTGCGTTTACTAAGTCGGGCTCAAGACTTGTGTCGCTGTGCTTCGCATATGGCTCAGCAAAAGACCGAAAACTGTTCCTGCGACCATACAAGGACACTATCGAGACCATGGTGTTTGATCAGTACGCGCACCACGTCCTGCTCGCTGCATTGGCTGTCACAGATGATACCAAGCTCTCTTCAAAATCGATATACAGCGAGCTCCTCCCAAGCAACGACGCACTTCCCGAAAAGGTCCTGAACCTCTGCAACGACCCACGCGCCCGTACCGTCCTCCTTTACCCCTTCGCAGCTGACGCCAAGTGGCTCCTTGATGACAACACACGGGAGCGTCTGTCTGAAATCTACACTATCCGCCAAACAACCTCGAAGAAGGACCCCAATACTCGTCTCCAGGAAATCGCAAAGAACATCGAGGCCCAGCTGCTCAGCTCCATCGCCGCGCGCGCCGCAGATTTCGCGTCGTTCACATTCGGGTTGCAATTTATGGGTGAAATCCTTGTTGGTGCGCCCGAAGTCGAACCTAAGACACGCAAGGAGGCTCTTGCTGAAGTTGCACGTCTCTCCCAATCAATTCTTGATGCCTCGTTACCAGCGAGCGCCGGAGATAACAAGACGACTAGCTATGGCAAGAACATGCTGAAGACACTTGTTCAGGGGGGAAAGTTTGACCCAAAGACCAAGAAGGTTGTACCTGTCACTCCAGCTCTTGGGTTCGCAGACATGCTGTGGGCAGAAATCAAGGGCAACGTCATTGATTGGGCTACCGGTGAGGGCTCATTCGTGGTCGTTGCGCTCACTGAGGCCGAGGGCTTTGAGAAGAAGAGCGAGGTGCTGAACGCGCTGAAGAAGGATAAGAAGAAGCTTGAAGCTGCGGCAGGGCCAGCGAAGAACAAGGACACCGACACGAAGGCGAAGAAAGGAAAGAAGGGCGAGAAGAAAGAGGATGCACCAAAGGGTAATGCCGGTGCAAGGATATTGCTTGAGAAGTTGTAGACGGCACATTAGTTCTGCATTAAAGTTTTGCATTGAAGAGGAGTCATCTATGGCAAAAACATCAATTCATGATACCCATCAGTTGAATTTCCGAGTGAAGTGATGGCTTCTTTCAAAATCGTAATTATAATTGATGGCTGTTGTATGGTCAGTCCAAGCTGACCTTTGACGAGCCCTTCCAATTTCCCATAGTATACAACATCAAGCTAAGTAAGCAAACACGAACAAATACAATCATATCCCACCATCGGCACTCTAAAGAGCATGCGCACCTTGTACGTGCGGCACATACGACTCATTCGCCGCTGTGCCATCAGTCCTTTCCCTCCTGCCGTCTCTCCTTTCCATCTCGATAATTCCATCCTGGCTTGACGCTTCCACCGAATACTCTTGGTGATGTCCATTATTCGGACCAACATTGATGCCAGCACCGTTCCTGTGTGTTTCACTCTTCCCCACACGACTCCACCCTTCGGTTCCCACATAGCTGCCTACGCCAACGCCAATTCCCCACGCGCGTTTGTAGCTCCTGGGACCCCAGGCCCAGCCTGCGCCGCGTGTGACGGGGAGATGGTACCAGCGGAAGGAAAACCAGGCTGTTGTAATACCAATCAGACTGCCAAATAGCAGGTCAAAGCCAAAGTGTCTGAAGTCAGTAAAGCGTGTACTGCAAACATATATCGCTGCCCCAACTGGTGTCAGGATAAGAACGAGCGTGTACACGGGTGGCGCAGCTGACTGGTACCGAATAGGCACTACAGTATTGTTCTCGACATGGTCACGGGCGGAGAAGCTAGCCTCTTTGTGGATGGGGAGGATCGATCGATCAGTCGAGGCACGCGACTTGAGGTTCGAGGGTGTGACAGCAGAGGTGTAGGCTGGATTTGTTGAGAAGGGCCGAGGGGCGAGAAAGGGAATTGCGACAGAGAACTTGGAGGCGAGGAACAATGTCAGGTAGAGGAGACCCGCCCAAGAGACTGGCAGATGTTAGTAGGGTTGCATAGTGGATGGGGAATGCTGAACGTACAACTGGCATGGCCACTAGGGAAAGACTTGAAGCCGTCTTTCATGATATCCTCATCTGTGTTCATGCAGATAGCATCTGTTACTAGGACCCATGCTGCATTAAACTCGGCTCCAACAATATCGTTGACAGCCGCTTCTTGAAGACGGCTAAGATCCGGCCGGCAGCGTGACAGCAGGTCAGGTCGCGGTTTTCCAAACAACAGCTTCATGCCCTGAGTAACCATAAAGGCTGTCGCGAGAGACAGCGCCAGTCCCATCCAGCCAGTATTCCATTCCCACAACTTCCTTCTCCAGATGAGCGACTTGGATGTGCCACGACTGGCTGTCGGCCCTGGTACGAAGATGATGCATACCAAGAAGATGATGACAGCGGGAATGACGAGGCCAATGACGGCCATGAGCCATGTTGGAATGGTCTCGTGATTCTCAAAGGGATATGATATGTCGAGATTGACAGGAGAAAATGGCCGTTTGTAAGGCGTCAAGAACTCCCAGCCCGCACCTACGGCCGCGATGGCGCTGTATGAACGTCAGCTATGGCCCAACCTCATAGTGTAAGTAACTACTGCTGCTCTTGTATGTTGTAACCAATGCACACGAGGCTTCGGCCCAACGGAGTGTGAGCACGCGACAGCTTGACGTACATGATGCAAATCCAATCAAAGACATACGACAGTACTAGCCGTACTGACGGTACACTGAGACCTCTGAAGCTCTGCATGACCATCGAATGTGCTGTGTGACTGCAACAAAGAAAGGGTTGCGAGGAGTGAAACGAAACGAGCGGGCTGAAGACCCCAATACGCTTAAAGAGATGAGCGCATAAGTCTGGGGCACCGCTTAAAGGGCCGATCCGAGTTTACAGTTCGTAAATACTAGTTATGGTAGTCGTAGTCCTGAGGCGAAGTTGACGTGTTGCGCCTACCAGATGAAGAAGGAATATTACAGAACCCGTAGATCAGCTTGATTCAGGAAAGTATGATGGCGAGGGGTCAGCGACTGATGAAGGGAACACCACTATCGCCAAGCATCGATATTACGCGAGGATGAGGCTGAGTCTTTGGGAGCTCCGTGTGGTGGTTGACGCCCGCTGGGCGTGTCTCATCAGCTAGCCGCTCCGGGGGGCGTTACGCATGCGTAAAGAGAGCTGACAGCTGCGCCGTGTTTGCATCTCAATTGGGGTCTTCTTCGTCCTTTCAGATGCTAATTAAAGTGTCGATGAATGTGGTGTTTGAATCTCAATACTTCTGGTGATTATTAATGATGGTGAATAACAGTGGGAATGATGTGATCGGCTCCAGATCGTGTCTCTTGCCGGCGATGGCGGGGCTCGGCATACACCCAGAAATCTCCGCACACGTCATATCAAAAGTTTTGGTGACGGACTTGTGAATGTGCGAAACACCGCAACTGCCAATAAAAAGAAAATACGCAATCCGAGTGCGAATACGCGGTACCGAATTCTCTCGTCCTTACTGTTCATCACCAGTACATTCGACATGTCGCTCCCTACACCAACAATCGATCTCCTGTTGAACCTCATCGATACACGCCCCCAGTCTATTCTTCAAAGCCTAGCGCAACACCCTCAGCTCGCCTCAGCACGCGATGCGCATGGCTACTCGCTCGTTCACGCCGCCGCCTCGTATAACCAGCTGAGCGTCCTGCGCGAGCTGATTCAGAAATATTCTGTTGACGTCAATATACTCGACGAAGATGGCGAAACAGCACTGTTCGCGACCGAGAACATTGAAATTGCGAAATGTTTGGTTGAAGAGCTGAATGTGGATGTAAATATAAGGAACAGCGAGGGGAAAACAGCAGAGGAGAAAATTGGCGAGGAAGAGGGTGAGGGACACGAAGTGTACCAGTACTTGAGAAATCTGAGGACAGGTGGTCAGCCGGCCAGCGCTGATGTTATGGCAACTGATGATGTGCACCCTCCGCCGCCGCTGCCTAATGGCGTGCAGATCAACATGGGAACCATGGCAGAGGACGCTGCTGGTGAGGCACCAGATCCAGAGATTAGAAGGAGAATTGACGAACTGGCGGCAAGAGAAGACTTTCAAACGGAAGAGGTGCAACAGCAGTTGAGGGAACTTATTCAGGAGGTGGTTACGGGTATCAGCGCAGATCAGGGAGAGCGAAATGTTAGGCAGAGGGTGGACTGAGGGCATGTGAGTAGCTGGGTAGCAACATAACTCTCGAGGCAGAAACAGTGCAGCCCCTCAACTGGCAATATGCGAAACAGAAAGGAGGGCATGAACTGCTGTGCGCTAGCTCGAGGCCGAACTCAATCTATGCTGAAGCACGCAGAATACTCGGCGCAGCAGTGTTTGTAGATTTGGAATGCTGAGCCTAGCGAGAGAGCTGGAATCTTGCTAGAGACTGATCTGAAGCATGGCTCTGCTAATCGATGCTTTTGTGGGACAATGGTCTGCGTTCCCATGGTTGATTCTTACGATGGCAGAGCAGCAGCATGTTCTTGGGAGCCGCTGTCAAGCTAATACCATCGCCGTAAACTTGGTGCGTGGGTGTAGATAGGACAATGAATATGAATGAAAGTTCAGGTCCAAAAAATCTCCAACTTGGCGTGTTTGTTGACAGTAACGCCAGTTTTCACAAAGTGTTCAGCTTTGCAGGCGCCTGAAACCATGTTTACGGTGCTTTCAACTTCATTGAGGTAAACCACGACACAATATAAATATTATCTCAAAAAGGGAGCTCCTATGCGCGTGGTGGGTTGTCGTAGCTTGGCCATCAGAACAGTGTTGTCCGCTTTATAAACGTACAACCCGATGCGCACTTCGCCAAATGGCGTTCACAATAGAGTCATTCGTCTCCGACCAGCTCTGATATAGCAGCCTGCACCGAGTCTGATACAATGAGGTTGTTGGCGGTATGATGAATCCAGTGCACTGCAGTGTCTACATAGGGCCAGTTGCTACAACTCAAGATTGGCCATGCAGTCGGAGATGCTTATCATGGTCCGAGATCTTCCCATATCCGGGTTTACGTGCTGTTCAGTACTGACTTCGATTGCCGCTTCCTAACGATCAGCCAGGGAGGCGAGACTATTTGTGATGATCCATAACTTGAGTGGCACCCTCGAATTCTCAGCGAGCCGTGGTTTGATGGACTTTAGTGGCAGTTCAGAAGCGATCAACAGTACTCGTGAACTGCACAAGCGTAAGCAGCATGTCTGCAGATCTAAGCCTTGAGACTTGATCTGCCACTGGCGGCAAGGTTTGGAAATAAAAAGAACCATGTATCGTGTTTACTGGTGTGATATGAGAAGGCTTGTATCGATCTGGTTTCGAATCTGTTCGAGCACATTAGCGAGCACACAAGTCTCCATTCATTTCAGTAGACTGTGAGGCTATTGATCCAGTAATCTACGCACATTGTCGTCTTTCTAACCTTGGCGTGAGGAAGAGCTACACGCACGTCGGCTGCCGCAACGTTACTCTCTTTGGTCAACCAGTTTAATTGCTCATCTGGAACTGTAAGACTGCAAATCCCGTCTCACATCAGGTAGTCAACCCCACTAAACGGCGTCAGGAGGTCTTCCGGATTGGTCATCGCATCTTCGAGAAGAATCGCTTTCTCTGTAGCACTATCTGGCGAGGCAGGCATCTCCCTTGACTTTGAAACGACCTTAATAACATGCCGCCAACTTATGGAAGAGACGAAGCGATAGGAGGAGCACGGAGAGGTGCGATGGACTCGATCTCAATCCAGTGTTTTGTTTGCATATCATGTTTGCACAACACTGGGATAGAATGCCTTTCGTGTGAGTTATGGCGGTATATGTAGGCGTTTCTACGATAGAACTAATTTAGCCCATATAGCGGACGCATGAATTCTATCCGTCAAACCATGGAGTATTTTCGAAAGTGCTCAGAATCGGTTTATCGTCAGGCTCAATACTGAAAGGACGAATGAGGCATTGCCCTCGCATGCCAGGTTGAGACAATAAACACGATGGGAGCTTCCGAGTAAGGCCGTCATTGCCCGCCATTTGGAAAAATGTACGTGTCACAGGTTGTTGAAAGCTGTGAAGTAAACTGCGATTTATGAAAATCAAGAAGCCAGGGAGCTCTGGCTGTTACAATAGATAATGTTGGCATGTGGCATTGTACACGGTCCGTACGGGGGACCTTTGCAGTACCTCAAACAGATGAATACCACCATTTTTATAGGCCTAGATAAATAAGCAACCCTGTTGCTCTGTAGCAGTCTGATGAGCGAGGAGTACACTGTGGTCTGGCCAGGACAGGTCTTGATGCTCACGTGACACTCTAGTTGGAAACATCCACCCAACAGGATGAATGCTTGGCTGCATAGAAGATGTCTTTTAGATACAAGTAAGCTTTCAACAATACTCTGAAAGATTAAATAGACGGCATCTTCGCTGTCTGAGTGGATGTACAGCACGTTTCGCTGTGTCGCAGGTTGAGGGACTGCGCCTCGGCTGGCGGCAAACGCTCAGGGTCCACAAAACGCCAGCCAATTGCTGATCCGTTGATCTTTAATTCACTCCTTGTTTTGCGCGACAACTTGCACGATCCTTGCTGCATTGCTCGCTTTTTGCCTTAATTTAGATATAATACTTTTACTGATGACTTCATAGGAAGGGGCTGTGTGCTCCTTCTTCACATTCACCTACATTCACTCTCTTTAGACCTTTGGCGCGTCTGCGACCGCAACATTCCTTCTATACCTACACACCTTTGATACGCTCATCTCATCTCACATGCCGTTGTTCGATACCTAGAGCTGCCATGTTTGACATCGCTGGAAATTGCTCGTTTGTGCCAGACTCAGTGCAGACTGATGCGGGAGTTGCAGGTGCTGGCGTAAGACACCTTTTCCGTAGACGTGAAAGCCGTGCTGACAACACAGACTTTGCTTTCGTTCATCATCACCAACTTCATTTCTTTGTTCCTCAGCGCTATCATCATTCTTCTCGGCTTGCGCAAATCGACCTCGGCGCCAGTATGCCGTAAGCTACTACAATCCTTTTCGGATCAGCAAATCATCACAGGCATTGGTATCCAGTCTATCGGCCTGGCAAAGATGCAATCGATGGTGCCGTACCATTTCTTCATCATCTGGCTCCTATCACTGCTCTCTACGGCAACAAATCTCGCAACACTTCTTGCCCTAGTGAACGACTTCAAGCGTGATTGGGTCCTGAGGTGGCTCAGGCAGATTTTCATGCTTATCAACCTCTTCCTTGGTGTCTTGTCCGGCGTGTTTATCTTGCAAACGGTACTGAAGAACCTGGAACCTCGTCTGCCGATCGCCTGTGTGTGGGAAGTGGAAAGCCGCGGCAGTTCTTCCAATGCTGCACTTAGCGTTGCTGGAACCATCGCAGTGATTGCAGCTCAAGCCATCGTTTTCGTCCTGTCGACCTGGTATCTGCATAACCGTACCAATCCAGCCTGGCTTAAATCAGTTCAAGTTGTCTGTCTATTCGCCCTCTTAGCCATGGGCATCGGAGCCACAGTCCGTGTAATCATGGAGTCACAGGCTTTTGGTAGCCCTCCGGAAGCACTGAACCTTGTAGGCCCAAGCGAAAAGTCCTGGAGTTATGGACAGCTGCTTCCCCTATTGCTCCTGGTGATGCCGATTATCAGCACCATTGAGGTTATCAGAGGCGAGACGAGAACACCACCCAGTAGGGTGGATGATGATACGGCTCCACTATTTGTGAATGATATGGAATTCCAGCCGAACCCACTAGTGGGCAGCTCTAACAGTCTGTTCCGGAAATAAAGGCACTCGCCTACGTACGAGAGTTACAGAAACCCTGTAGTACGCTTGATATCCGCTTTGATTAAGACATACAATGAACATTTAGTAGAGCTTTTTTTAACCTCCACATTATCCATTTCTCCGGTGTTTTCAGGAAGTTTGTGACAACGTACATGTTCAGCTCAAACGCTTCCACCCATGGCCTTTGCAGCCTGGATAAGTATCTTGAAGCACAGCCCAACACCCACGTACCAAATGCCGGCACTTGACGCTGTGGGACCTTATGTCGTATGCATAGCGTATACGACTATATACATAATTCTCACAGCCAGGAAGTACGCAGCAAGGCTCGTGAGATCCTCTTTCTTCAATCCAACGATATTGCCTAAAACGACAGCGGCAGTAAGTAATGGCAGGCTTCCAAGCGCTTATACTTGGCATAATTCTCCGCAGGTAGGCGCGCTTTCAGCTTTATTTTCAGGTCGGTGTTGCGGGGGTTGCAGTTGTCCCATGTGCTAATCTTACCTTATGATGCGACGTTGATGGCCCAGCCATGTGGGAACATGGCGAGGACGAAGTAGGCTGGGATGGCCAGGACCGAGGGATTGTAGGTCTCCGAGAAGGACATTGCGTTGATATGACTTGCTTGTGATGATTGAATAGGATGCCGGTTGATCAGACTGTATTGCCTAGATTTGGATATTGGCTGGAAACGCAGCTAGGCTCTTGAGAAATGTCCATAATAGCTTCTTCTCCAAAACTTAAAATACCTCAGCACCAAAATCTCATTGGAACTAGAGCGTGACTGAGGCCTCTGATGATATTGAGTTTTTGTACGGGTTCTTGTTCAATCTTTGCAAGTGCAATGCTGAATCAAAGTGGCTAGATGCACCTTAACCAATTGACCTACTCAATCCCTTCATTTCATAGTCTTCTTTAACTACAAGGCGGATTTATCGCACTGACTGTCCAATAGTGCATGTCATAAGTTAAACTCCCTTTGGTAGCAAAGTGCCGCGTTCTTTGCACAAGCGTTGTTTGTCGCCATGTACATAGATAAACTGTCCGTAGCTGCCTACAGCAGAACCTCAATTTCGTTGTCGAAATTTCCTACCTCCATAGCACCCGTAATCCCTAGCAATACCTAATGTGATGTCTACGTTGAGTCACACGCAAGCCGGATGAGATGCAGAATCGCAGAAGGGACAGGCGATTGATATTCACTTTGCTTCTATAAGATCTACTGATGTCTGTACTCGATACCAGTTTTGTCTCCAATGCTAGCTATACATCTACGGACGCATGAAATGATTACGGTACATCAATGATAGCAACGCATGCATGCCTAGAGTGGTTTGTGACAGCTATCTCGTTTCATCATGGCTATGTTCTTCCTTTGAACTCCTTTACACGGCCCTTAATCTCCCCAAACTGTTGTCCCTGCAGAAAAACGCTTGGGAAGTTATATAGATGTAAAACAAGGCTCGATTCGTGTGCGTCCTGCATATCAATTTGCGCGAACCTCCCAACACGGAGAGTCTCCACACCTCCAAAGCAATAGTCTGTACCTTTCAAGGGTATAAGAGGCAAACAGCCCTTCTATGACTAGAGCCACATTCGGCGCTTCTGCCAACTCTACGGTATTCCCTTATCACACCACTTCTAAAAAAAGATTAGTCGTTCAGTTCATGCAATTGCATCGGCATAGAATTAAGACTGTCAGTTTTGAATGCCGACTATGATTTCTTCCAGCCATGGAGGTTGCCAGGCTAAACACGATGCCATAGTCACTCCATGACGAGCCGAACAAGGCGCGCCGCCAGGCACATCGTCGAAGACAGCGACATCATACTAGTCGAGCCGATGGATCGTGCCGCTGCACATACTCTTCTTTGCAGGAAGCTAGGGGATATAGGCCATAGGGATGGAGGCATCACTGAGCTTGCGGCTGCTTTGGACTACATGCCACTCGCTCTTGTCCAGGCAGCCGCATACATTCGGGAGCGCGCGCTGAGATGCTCCGTACGTCAGTATCTAGAGGACTGCCGCCAGAGCAACAGCAAAAAGGAAAGCCTGCTCAGCCAGGAGGGCGACCGACTGCGCCGAGACCAAGCTGCAAGCAGCTCAGTCCTTGTAACCTGGCAGATATCGTTTGACTACATAAGAAGCAAAAGACAATCCGCGGCAAACTTGTTATCGCTCATGAGCTTTTTCGACCGACAGGAAATACACGAAGATCTGCTCCGCAACCGGGGCAGCACAGCGAATAATTGCGTGCCAACTAGTGGCGTTGATGACGGATTTGGGGATGACGTTCTCACTTTGCGAGACTACTCATTCATCACAGCTACTAAGGATGAGATGACGTTTGAAATGCATAGCCTGGTACAGCTAGCGACACATAAGCGGTTGGAAAGCTAGAAACAGCTAGATCAATAGAGAGAACAATGCGGCGTGGTACGCATGGTGAAGAGGAAGAGCAAGCGATGCAGAAGATATGTCCGTGGCGTCTATGGAGGCGAGGAGAATGGCGTTTGGTAAAGAAGACACACAGACCTTGCGCAGCATGGGTATGGTAGGGATAGCCAAGGTGCTTGGAGATAAGTACGAAGAGGCGGAAGCGATGAACAGACAGACGCTGGCGCGGTATGAGAAGGTGCAAGAGACTGAGCATCCAGATACGCTATTGAGTGTTCACTGCTTAGCTCACTGCCTCGCAAACAGGAACTGCTACCATGATTCTCTTGTTCTTTACGACCGAGCATATACCGTGTACAGTATCGTTCTTGGTGAGGATCATCCAACTACCCACGCGTGTCACCAACACCGTTCTGAAGCGCTTGCGTGGCAGGAGCAGTCTCACGTCGTCCTCTCTTCAGCTACGCGGGGCAACAGCGTAAGCAGGCCCACCAGCAAGGTATCAATATTAGCACGCGGACTGGCGAAGCTTGGGACCCGAAGCCCAAAACAGAATGCGACATGACGAAAACGAAACGCGCAAAGGAATCAAGGGGATATGGCAGCATACGCAGGCCGTCCAGCCTTATAACAAGACTGAGTCGGCCACCTAAATCAATTGAAGATAGGCAGGTCCTAGTTAAAGAGTTGTTTTAAGGCGGCTGGAATTATCAGGAACAGATTGCGTACTGGTTGGAGACCGAGGAAGCTGCCGTAATCATAAGGGTTTAAAAGGTTGGATAGGGCACGAGCTTCTACTCGCCCTTAATCGCATGCAGGAGCCACAGGCAATGGTTACGATACTCGATAACGTCTTGATGTACATAAAGCTGCAGAGAAAAGTCTTGATTGAGGTTGCTGGCCATCTGGTGTGCGTTCTGCCGCCCTGTTCGTCTGTTTTCAACCCGACTGGTCTCACGCTTCGCGTTATTAAGGCGTGGATCAGATTGGATTACTGTTTTGTTCAAACGAGCTACAACAGATTTGACGAATTGTTGAGAGCCTCAACTACCAGGGGCAGTTGCAATTGCTTCGACATTAAGCACGCCAGTTGTGTAGCAGATGGGCTTAACAGGATGGATAGCAACACACTGAGGGGTAAGAGACGAAGTAGCTCACTAAGAGTAAGGCAGCCTTTGCCTTTGATTTTTCGCGTCTCTAACTACATTATATAATGATTGAAGCAATTGTGCAGCTAACTTTGTCCCAAATGACTGTTCGAACTTTGAAGATCGTCTGTAGCTATCCTGAGTGGTGCAAGCTGCTTTTTCCTAACGCATGTTGAGATATAATTCTCCAAAACCGAAGACTTCTCAATGTGTTTGTCGACCTCAGGTTTTAGAGTTGTGTAAACTGGTATTGCGTGGGTATTTTGACAGTGCGCTTGAGTCACGATAGGCTGTCACGAACAGTGACGTCTACTACATTCCCCTGTAAAAGATTCTTCAGTTTCTGTGCAAACTATTCAAGGCGGATTTGTCCTTGGAGCATTTTAGGCGCTTGAACAAAGCGGGCCTCGGTCATCGGCTTCTTAAACATGCCTGTCGGTATACCCGTCCATGAAATGGGAAGGTATTTTGGACGCTCTTAATCGGCTGCCCGTAGATGTCGCGGGGCGCTAGTCTACGGTTACGCAATAGCACAGAATGAATGAAATATGAGGGATAGAGCGAAGAGAATAGATTGTATTGAACTGTACCGCGAATCTGCTACATAACAAGGGCTAGCAGTGACGTCTAGGTCATCTACTAGCTTGCCGGTTGTAGGTTCAGATTCTTGGGTTCATCCTTCCAATGTTGATCGTGACCGTATGTTTATGCACCCCGGGATACAGATTAATCGGTCTGTATAACCTGCAATCTATCCGCGCAGTTCCGCCTCGTATCGTACTGCAGTAACGGCATAATACTCGGTGATACCAACAATGCCTGTTGAGAACCTACACACATCATCAGTGGTTACCAGCCAGATTCAGGAGCTAGCCTACTCCTTCGAAGGCTTCATTCAAAGGCTGACTTGTTCGAAGCTTTCTTGTTGTCTTCGATGGTTAAGGGCTGCGGTGTCTTTTCCTCACGAGCATGTTCCTTAGGCGGTCCAGAGTCAAATGATCCAGCGCTTTCCCCCACAATAGTTATTCAAGATTGCAATCCAAAAAACACAATATGTTACGAAACGCTTATCGTGTGTATCAACCACGATGTGGGGAGAAAAGAAATCCGAGGGTGTCTTGAGAGGACGAAGGACAAAGGCTGCAAGGATAGACTCAACGTATATCAACATCCACAAATGTTCAAGCTGGATTCAGTCTCATGTTCTCGTCAAGTTGGCCTACAGTAGTTAGTAGTGTTGGTGAGACAGCCAGGTTCATGAATACCAAAAGCAGGAAGACGGAACTTCGAAAATGGCGAACGACGCGAGAGAGCTTGTCTTCAACGCCCTATGGTCATATGTGAACGCTTAGAGTTTTTTTTTAACTAAGCTACCCATGTATAAGAGACGTGATTTAGCACAAGTTGGTGAAAAAACGCCCTTTCTGGTATATGCACACACAGCTTCCTGAGTTGTGATTTTGTGATAAAATGTTGAGAAGGTATTTATACCAATCAACGCTGGGATAGAAAGTGGTATCACTTTTTGTTCTAACATAAAACAATATTATAGTGAAGACAATGCAATACACCTAGTCACTCTATACCAGTAGCCTCCTTTAGCAGCAGACCTACGACAGGGTAACTACAGGCCCAGACTTCTGTGTGCGCGATATAGTTTTCAATTTTCAGTTTTGGCGGGTTGGTTTCCGACCGATGGTAGTTCATCGTCACCCGTACCGTGCACAGACTCGTGATGCGCACCAACGCGTGATGCGCACCCTGTGCGTATATCTGGACAAGAAAGGGAGAGATCGACATGTGCTCTCTTCGATAGAAGATGTGTGGCATCTCTCACCGGAGACTACTGCAGGTCGTACTGTGATAACAGTACGAAATGACAGGTCACTTTGTGACCGCATTGGGCATAGCGCGGTTCGAAGCAAGAGATGAACACCATGCATAAGTAGACAGCCACAGCCAACATCAATGGAACGAACCTCAAGAACTGATTATCCTACACCGGTATACTAGCTAGCACAACCAGACGTTGATGCTAGCCCGTACCACGTGGGAGCAGTGATCGAGAACCATCATCATCTTTCCGGATACACGATTGTGATCGTGATCCTTGCATAAGTCGATAGACGGTTGTGACCGTGATCGCTGCCCATCCTCTTTCCCCTATTCTCCCTTAGACCGCGACACTCCTCTCCAGCAAGGTGCAGGTCACATTACCTCCCGGACCTATCTAAGTAGGACCCGAGACGGTATATCGACACACCCTTTTACTAGGAAAAACAGCAAAAGTGAGTCGCTTATTACTGAGTTATATCTTCCCCCAAAGGCTCTGGGAGAAACCCTTCAATATTAAAGTTCTAGGAAATCGCTAGATCTATAACTTTTGTATAAAATTTTTTTTATAAATTCTCAAGTTTGAAATTCAAAGGTCCAAGTCCACAAGATAATAGGGTATGTAATTCTCTAATATTCTCATAAAAGACAGAAGAGAGTAAGTAGAACAGGGTTAGTACTGAAGTTTTCTCTATATCTACAATAATCGACGAGTTGTGTTAGTTTTGCTAGTTTGAGGGAGTTAAATACCTTGAAATCGAGTATAACTTCATATCTAAGCAAGAAACTAAGAGTCCTCTCTATCAAAAGTTACTCTGTTTAACACTCTCTATCTTGTGTGAGAATATCAGAAAATTACATACCCTCTTATCTTGTGGACATCGGCTCCAGGGAACCAACCCTCAACATCTCTTGTACTCCCATTGAAGACCACTCCGAGAAACATCAAATTCTTACTAGATAAGTTTATCATCACGTCTTATATAATCTTAGACTCCCATAGACGTTAAATGAAAATCAATCGATCGATCAATCAATTATCTTGTGGACTTGGACCTTTGAATTTCAAACTTGAGAATTTATAAAAAAAATTTTATACAAAAGTTATAGATCTAGCGATTTCCTAGAACTTTAATATTGAAGGGTTTCTCCCAGAGCCTTTGGGGGAAGATATAACTCAGTAATAAGCGACTCACTTTTGCTGTTTTTCCTAGTTAAAGGGTGCGCATCACGCGTTGGTTGCGCATCACGAGTCTGTGCACGGTACTAGTTTGCCGGTATACTAAGAGCAACCAATGAGAGGCAACCGCTACCCGCACTCCCCCAGTTTCTCGTCTGCACACGTACATTTCTATTTCCGTCGCCTCTTTAACTGCCTTCTGAGACCCCATCTCCTAATGATGTGATGTGCAGTCTCAGTTTGTTGTGCACCGTGGTGCACTCGCTGCTGGTGCTTGCACGGGGTGAAACCTATCTGTGTAAGAGCGCGACGCGTGATCAATTCCGATGCCCACACGACACCTACATACGAAATATCTGAGCACGAGCTCAGGTCACAAATGATTCCTGGAAACTTTTACTTGACGAATTCGACTACCATGGCTCCTATACTACCGGAATATCAACAGCCGAAAGACTGCCTTCAATCTTTACAACATGGCACTCCCACTCCGTCCGGCATCTCCTGCGGAAGACCTGCCGCAGTATTACCAAGACTTAGGAGATAGCGATATCACAGATTGCTTCCGAAATTTTGATATTGAGAAAAATTTTGATCTCTTCGATAGGCAGACACGCAACCCCAAAACCGCCAACTTTTGTCTAGACTTTGGCGAGAATGAGGCATTCTGTGCCTTTGATCTTGCTTCGTTCTCATACTCGCGTCTCTTGGAATCATCACGACCTGCACATCTGCATACAAGGTGGATTAATGTATGGCAACCTTACAATCAGAAGGACACACTCCGCATGATTGGTCAACACTATGACTTCTCGCCACGCCTACTGGGTATGATGTGTAGTGATCCCGTCCCAGCACGATCTGGAAGCTCGAACATGGATAAGAGTGTCTCTTCACTTCGATCCCGACTGTCCCATCGCTCCAAGTATTCGAGATCAAGCAGCGAGAAGTCAAAGCCGGCGTCCAACAAAGATACGGCCGACTCAGAAGAGAGCGTTGGGATGACAGAACTCATGCACTCCGCACAACTAGAAATGGTACGTGACCTCACGCATTACCATATTGTTGAAGACGTTTGGCATTGGTCTACTGTAGACTGGGGGCGACGATGTAAGTTTGGCTAGTCTTCTTGATGTATTGATCTAACGCTCGACAGATTTGTGCATAGGCTACAACACACTCCACAACGTGCGCAGCAAACACACACATCACAGCCGCCAGCCTGCACAACTTGACCGTGATCAGGATATGCCACATGGCAAGCGAGTGTGGAATTGGCTTCTTTTATGTGATGACAAGACAGTGATTTCTGTCTCCGAAGATCCTTTTCCATTTTTGAACGGCGAGGTACATGGGTGGGATCTGAGAATGCTATACACAGTCCGAAGAAACCTGGTCAATGTCTTTCGACAATTGACTAAAGCCCCAACACCACTCGCAGACGCTGCTCTTACTCAACTACCGATCCGCCACCGTATCGGTCACAGTGAAGAAGAGACTGCCCACCGCCCCACCGATACGCCTGGTTTACTATTTTACTACCTGTTCGAAGATTGGGGAACAACCTTCAGCCTCATATCACGTAGCGAAGAAGGCTACTCTGCCGAGCTGGATCGTCTTGTAAGTGTGCATATCTACAGGTAGACGTACACCTTAAGCTTACTGTTTCTAGCGCAAGGAAATGCTTGTCCGAGCTGACTTGGCTCATGTCGACCAACTACATCATATTGGCTGTCAACTTGCGGTGTTGCGACGCGTCTACCATTCCTACGAGCTACTTATTGAGCGCATTTTAGAGAAACGAGAAGCTACGCTGGCTTCACTCAAGAACTCGCACGTCATATCCAACGCCGAGTCAATGATATCATCAGCCCACGGTACGGATTCTCCGAATGCGCTGCTGCCAGAGCTTGCGAGTTCGCTTGGCGTATCACTCAGTTCAGCCGCTAGAGTGCGTTTCGAACGACTCAAAGACCGTATCATCCTCTATGCTTTGAGCGAGATACAGGAGTGCATCGATCAGAAAGACTCGCTTGTAATGATGAACTTTAATCTCATTGCTATCAAGGAATCATTTAGCGTGGAACGTTTGACGTGGGTCACACTCGTTCTGGCGCAAATCACCATCCTCTTCACGCCAGTGACTCTTATGACTGGCTACTTCAGCATCCAGTTCAAAGATACCGAGTTCGAGGTCAAGAGTTACTGGTGGGCATTCGCTATCGTTTTGGGTCTTTCGCTATTAATGCTGTTTTTATTCAGCTTCTTCAGCGGCACTCTCAACGGACACATCATTAAAAGAAGCTGGAGCCAGATGATGGTTGACATCAGCAAGCGCTGGTGGGCACATCGCAAGGATCGGGGCAAGATGCTCTGATTTAGGCAGCAGTTCGCACCATGAAATGATCAAGGGCCATGCTAGGGTGCAAAGTGTATACACCTGACACGCAGAGTAGGCGCGTCGTAGCTCCAGATCAGACAAGACTTCCTACAATCTCAGTACTAAATATAAACTCCAATTATATAACATTTACAGGCCTTTTCTTTTAGATCTCAAGTTAACTGGACCACATGCTAGATGCACCAAAGCTACTTTGGAACAGCAGCCTGGGACAATAAATGGTCTAGATTCATAATCAGCTCGTCGAATATGTTTTCAGAATGCTGCAAGAGTATTGTACCGAGCACGAAGAAGAAGTCATGCAAATGGGTCACAAGCTCGCTTCGTCTCATTACGACAAGAGTTTCTCAATATCCACGTACCACATCGTCTTGACGTATCCAACACCGCTCGCAGAAAACACGCCGAACTCTAACTCCCTCTTCACGATTTGGACTGACCTGGTTGATCTGCTTCAGATAGTATAGGTGAAAGCGCGCGATGCGTTACCAAACATATCTGTAACAATAGGATTGACATTTGCAGACGATAGCTTTACCGGGCGTTCATATTCGCATTACACGTCTTAATCTCTGGTTTGCAATTCACGTGTAGGATCAGAGACTGGGTTGGCACACGTATTCTACACTAAGGTGTATATTTCTCAGCTCCCAATGCTGGTGTCGAATAGCACGACATCAAACCTCGGCTTCGTATCCGGCATTTTGTTTCGACGGCTTGGTCGCTAACCAGAGTCTCCCAATACCCCTCCTGCCTGTAATTGTCCTAAGTTCTGCAGGCAGGTATCCGGGCGAGCAGGCTCTGACCGCTGCTGTGTATCATGATTTGCTCTTGAAGTCACTTGAGAACTTTTCCACTTTGTACATACCGCATAGGCTTCAGCCTAGATCCTCTGCCTTTGTCAGAATGTGATGCGCTGCTCGGTACTCTCTTTTGGATATCGCTAAAGGGGAGTCTCAGGCTTGTTCCATGAAGTGCAGTTTGATCAATCCTCATAATTCCCGAGAGATTGTCCTCCAAGAAGGATTTATTTCAGAGACATGTCCATCTTCCCATCGGAAACTATATTATGGGCACGAGAAGCTCTTCGATACAGCACGCCATCGTCCATGTAAAGTTGACACCGTTGTTAGAAGCTTTTGCACATGCCGTGTGGATCATCCGATATTCCGAACTGGCTTCATGCTGCTCTCTTTTGCCGCTGATATTATCTTGTAACATGCTCGACTGCTCAAAAACGAACTTTATGGCCTCACGAAGAAGATGAAATCCCTGATAATGTAAGTTGTTGTTGTCATAGTAGAGCTCTGGCGACCAAATGAAGACGCGTTGATCAAGTACACGGCAAGAGGCTAGCCGTCGGCGGCGAGCAGGTGCTCACTCTAGGTATTAGTCGGTACAGGGTCAGAGTCGGCAACAAGACATCACTCTGTAGGTATCTTGTGGATGGCGAAGTATCATGCACGTGGGTCAGCTTCCACTGGCGGCCTGACAGCGCGAACCTGGGCGGGCGCTCCTCTCTTAGCGCCTTCAAGACAGCTCGAATCTCAGTCCGCAACGACCAAACAGCAGAGACTTTGTACAACCGCAATCACGATCGATAGAGATCTCATTGTAGAACCATAAGTAACAAGTGTCTGAATGATGGCCCAGACACGGCCTACAGAGAAACTACATGCGGCTTGCGATGAATGCCGTAAGCCGGTGGACCCTAGATGAATGTGATTTGCAAACCGCTGACCCTTGACATAGGAACCCGAAAGCTAAAGTGTTCAGGTGAACGGCCAATATGTGATCGGTGTACAAGAGAAAAGATCGAATGCATCTACTCGCCACAAAAGACCATGGGTCGCCCAAGAAAAAGAAGGAGAGAGGACGAGGCAGATGTGCCTCCTGAGCAAACAACGACCGCTCAGACAGGGTATGACAGCAGTTTGAATGGGTTCATAGCACAGACAAGCTTCGGTGGCTTTGATTTGGTCTCTCCGCTGGAATTTTCAGATTTGTCCAGTGCGGTTGAGGTGTATGCTCAAACACAACTTGACCCAAGTCTGGTTGGGACATATGGGCCTTCTCCACCAATCACCAATAATGAGTGAGTCGCTTTTGAACTACTCTTCAAATTCAAAGCACTCATTATTGCAGCTTCGGTCTCACACCACCAATTGACCCCTCACTATGGGACATCCAACTCACTACATCCAACATACAAGCAAGTCACCAACCAGCGAACCAGGGCACACCAACCAACCAGACAGCTATGGGGCCATGCACATGCCTCTCACTGACCTACTTGACACTTACGGAACTCCAGAACGTCACAACTTTCTCCTTTCCACAAGTTGTAATCCCCCTTCGAAGAGCCATGACCGCCGTTTCATCGCTCGTTCACTGCCCCATCTGCCCTTTAGACCCCTTTTCTGCGATCCAAAATGTATCTTCCATCGTGTCTCTCTTCAAGGCCATCATAGAACGCTTCAACAAAGTCCTACACGAAGTTGATCTCGAAACTACCCGCATGATCACCTCTGGACAGAAAAAACCCTACAGGATTGGCGACAACAACCCTGCTCTCTCGCACCTACACACAGGCACACCGGACTGTCCAGTGGGATTCAACATCGAACTGGAGCCGGATATATGGAAGAAGCTGGTCAAGACGGCGTTGAGGACAGAGATGGACGGGGGAGGCAGTAATCCTAGGCCGCTGAAGCAGTTGTTGAAGGAGACGGAGGAAAGACAACAGAGATGGCATAACGACAAGATCTTTCCCAGAGAAGAGAGAAACCTATGGAACCAGGAACGCTGTGAGAAAGATAGATCAACGTGTGAGAGTTTAGGTAGTGATCATATCAGGAGGGCGATTGGAATGTTGAATTGGGACTAAAGGACGGGCTTCGATAGGATTCTGACGGATACAATAGTACATTATCATATACGGTGAGCTCAGGGAACCTAGCCGAGTAGTCTGGCAGCCATGTTCTCCATGTCTTCGAGAGTTTCTGGTTCCTCCACAACATGTCGTGCACTCTTGCCCTTCTTCCGCTTCTTTCTGCTATTCCCCTCATCATCCTCCGAGTCAGACTGGAACCACTTCTTCGGTTTCTTTTCGACCAGCTGTGGCGCCTCTTCCTCGTCGTCATCCTCATCGCTGTATGCTGCATCCGCCCTGAAGTTAGCCAGAGGGTCCTCGCCAGTATCTGGAAGCTCAACACCGCCATCCTCATCATCTGAGATGTCGACAGCCTCGCCTCGCTCCTTCTCCTTCCGTTTCCTGAGCTTCTCTCTCCTCTTCTCCCTCGCCGTAGCTTTATCATCCACATCCGCTTGTTCCACAATCTGGCGTGCCGCTTCAATGAATTTCTGTCTCTGCTCCTCTGGCAAACCACGGGCCTTGAAATCATCTTCATTCTCGAGCTCATAGACTTCGTGTGGATTGCCTTCGTCGTCGTAGACAAGTTTCTTGCCCTTGTCCATGAATTGCAACAATTTCTTCTTAGACTTGAGCAGCTTCTCACGTCGATTAGAGTCAATAACGAGAGGTTGCGAGGCACCAGCAAGATTGACAACTTTGCCGCCCGGTATGGCTGGGTCATTCGTTTCGTCGATACCAAAGTCTCCATCATCATCACTGTCAGCAGGGATCCTGCGTTTGACGGCCATGAACTCATCATCGCCATTGGTGACGGCGCCAGCGCCGGTGAAGTCGTCTGCTCCTTCGTTGTCGCCGTCTCGGACCAACTTCTTGTAGTGGTCTGCAAGGACATCCTGGTTCTGGCGCTCGAACATGCGGTCGTATTTTGTCCGTACGGGCTTCGCTTCCTTTGGTGTCTCTTCCTCCTCTGACTCGGATACCTCTATCATTTGTCTTGATGCATGCTTTTTCTCTCTGCTGTCATCATTCTGCAAGAACTTGATTCGCGGTGTTCCTGGTAGGCCTAGACTCGCCGCGTACGCCTCCAGATCGTATTCTTTTAACTTGAAGACCTCCTTGTCTTTTTGCAGATACAGAGACTTGACATGTGTCATGAATGCCTTCTGTCCTAGATACTTGATCGCGGGGTCCTTGAAATTCATGTTCTGCAGCTGTTCCTTGATTGATGTCTTTTTCTTCTGTCGAACGTTGATAAGCTCAATTGGAACCTTCTTTTGTTCCAAGCGCTTCAGCATGCCCTCCTCCTCGCTTGGTGCCAGGAACAAGACACCTCGTCCCTCACGATTGTAACGGGCTGTGCGGCCGACACGGTGGATGTAAGTATCGACGTCGTCTGGGCAATCGACCTGGATGACGAAATCGACAGCGGGAAAGTCCAAGCCTCTTGCTGCAACATCTGTAGCAAATAGACAAGAGTTTTTTGCCGCAGAGAATTTTGCCGTCACGTCCAACCTAGCTCCCTGTTTCTGGCGACCGTGGATATGCAAAAGAGGTATACCAGGCTGCATGTGTCTGAAAGACTCATAAACGAATCGCACTGTCTTCGCCGAAGAGAAGAAACACAGGATCTTAGACTTCTTACTTGCCTGTAGGAAACTCCACAATGTGTCCATCTTCTCTTCGATAGGGCAGATAATGTAGTTCTGTGTAAGGCCCTTGGGCGTCGCGCTCTTGTCTTCAGCGTGTACAGATACGTACTCAGGATCCTGAAGACTCAGGCGTGCAAGGTCTGAGACTTTCCTTGATTGGGTTGCAGAGAACAGCATCGTCTGGCGTTCCTTTGGCAAGTATTCGATGATAGCATCCACATCCTTCTGAAAACCCATATCCAAGATTCGATCCGCCTCATCAAGCACCAACATCTTCAGGTCGTCGACGTTGAATGCTGCAGTCTGCGAAAGATGCTGCAGCATTCGTCCTGGAGTAGCAACCAGGATGTTCATCCTTGTTAAGGCTTCTCTCTCTGCCTCCAAACTCTTTCCGCCGATCAGCAAACCCGCCGCGAACATATGCCCATGCCTTCCAATTTTGCGTAGCACATCGAAAATCTGAATTGCTAGTTCACGGGTTGGTGAAAGGATTAGGGCACCGAGGCCTGCGTCAGCACCGACGTGCTGTAGACGATAGAGATTCTCGAGGACTGGTATGATGAATGAAAGGGTTTTGCCACTTCCAGTCTTTGCTGCACCAAGTATGTCATGACCTTGCAGAGCAAGAGGGATTGCTTTCGCTTGAATATCGGTCATGACAGCGAAGTGACATGATTTCAGGCCTTGTTTGGTAGGGTCAGAGAGCGGGAGATCAGTGAAGTCCTTGTATACAGTATTCTTGGGCTCCTGCACGTAATCAACATTTGTACTCGAACTGTACCCATGACAGTAACTTACCAGCGCCGCAACGGCGGCCTCTAGCTTCTCGACATCGACATCATCACGTTTTCTCTTGGCAGCAGAGGCCTGCTTCTTGACTTTTGTGGGTCGCGTACGACCTGTGATTCCTGCTCCACCCATATTTTCAATGCACCGTCTACTTCCAACCTGTGGTGTAGAAGTTCGAAAGTGATTGCGACCGAGAATTTTGGTGGAGCAATGGCCCGTGCACTTTCGCCGCGGGGGTCTCAAAGCAGCCGAGCTGATCGGTTGGCGCGCATTGAACATCTTGAACACCAGCCTCAGCTCTCATCTTTACTTACGACAAATATGGCGGATGATATTGAGGCAGAACTGAATGCAGCTGGCAAAGAGCTAGATAAGGTATTCTGGAAACGTAAGCAACACATAGTGTATCATGCTAACATGTACATAGGATGCGGAAATCGAACGTACGCGCAGTCGCAATGAAGATACCTTGTGCCTACCATTTACTAATAGACTCTAGGTATTCGCAACGTCTTCAGTCTAAATGCCTATGCTGTCCTCGATCTTCAGCCTGGTGTGCCCGAGTCAGACATCAAAAAGGTCTACCGCACCAAGTCGCTGCTCATCCATCCTGACAAGACGTCGAACCCCAACGCCCCAGATGCCTTTGACCGACTCAAAAAGGCACAGACGGTGCTTCTAGATGAAAAGTTGCGCGCCGAACTGGACGAGAACATTGCTGATGCACGTATGCTGCTGATGCGTGACAAGAAATTAACTGCCGATGACGAAGAAACACGCAGCCCAGAGTTCTTAAAGGAATGGCGCGACAAGACAGCCTGGGTGATCCGCGACAATGAGCTAAGGAAACAACGCCAACTGAAGGCGCAGATGCGTGAAGAGGGACGGCAACAGAAGAAGGAGGATGAGGAGCTGGCCGAGCGCAAGCGCAAGCGCGATCACGAGCAGGCTTGGGAGAAGTCACGCGACATACGCATCAACAGCTGGCGAGATTATCAACAGGGCAAAAAGCCAGAGGCGGAGGGTGGCAAGAAGAAAAAGAAGAAAGTAAAGGCTCTTGGGTGAGTGCTGCCATGCACTGTGCTGCAGATGCTATCGAAGCACGTGTGCTTGCTTTCACGCCTCCGCTTGCCTGCGCCCTCCAGATCGCAGCCAGTAACTCATCACTTTGCACGTCTTCAACTTGGAAACAATACACCTCTTCAGATTCTTATGATGCTTTTGGCAAGCGACATCATACCCATCGAAGTTCTCGTAGTATTAGAGTTTAGCAGTGGCGCCAAGGGCAGACTGGACGTTTCATCTTGGAAGTTTGAGCCATCGGCACTAGAGACGGGTATCTCGGATATCTTGTCCACTATCCCGGCTGCTATGTTCACAGGCAATTTTAACGGCGTCTCAGGTAGAATGAACAGGCGTTCGTCATGTATCTAAAACACATAATCTTAGGACGACATGAAAGCACATTTCCTCATATAGCCTATAAAAGTGCACTTTTCTCTACAATATACTTACGATCTGCTTTTTCTCATAAGCTCCAGCCTTGTTTGAACAAACTTCCGGTATTTACTCCGCCAGCCCACAAGAATAGCCACTCTCTAACGGCTCGACTATCAAACCCACACTTCCTGCAATCTCCCTTCTCACCAAAACTGTGCTCTTATGCACAAAAGCGGGCAACACGCAAGACTCCATGCTCTGCTTCAAATCATGACCAGCTTCGAAACAACTATTCACAAGCTCTGTAAGCGCATGGTTGCATACAAGTGTCACGCAGGAAAGATCCAGTTCGAACGAATCGCATAGCCTATTCAGCAAGCATGCGCAGCACCTTAGTCTGTCCACCGCACGCTTCTCACTGCCTCTTCAGTACGCTACGCCCTGTTGCACCTGCATATCTTCTAGGACCTGCATATAGCTCCGATCTAAATTCTCCGACCAGCCAATCAGGCTCATACTATGCACGACCTTATGGAGATCCACCAATTGCCAGTCTGCCAGCAGACCCATCACAAAAGACGGCTTAAACTGAATCTCGCTCTACCGTCGTCTCGATCCCTCGGCTCGAGAAGTTCTGGGAAAGCGCACACATTGAAGCCCCAATAGAATATGAAACACTACCGCAGGGCACGGTTCTAGTCGCTCTGCTTATGCACATGTGCGCACATGGTGACCTTGTAGTCTGGTATTTACATAAACCTTGAATAAACCACATGCTACTGTCAGCATGATACATATAAAGGACAGAATGGGCCCCGTGCCACTATGCTCGTCTAAAAACGATACTCATGCTTCGATGCTGAGCAACTCGAGGCCCATGCATGCAAGGAAACAACAAAGCCAAACACAAACGTGGACCCAGCCAAAACGACGGCATCCGTGGTATCTCAAATTTAGGAACGAGAAAGGTGCGATGTTTGGAAAGAGCCGGGCACAAAAGGTTGAACGGTATGCACCGTCCCGTGTCAGGTGTTTCAAATCGACCAGGATATGGCAGTCGGCAACAGCATACCGTGTCTGAAACGGTCGACCGCAAAACAGGCTGTACGACGTTGGACAGCTTTTACAACCGTCATCGCGACAGTACAACTCTTCGGCTCTACTCGAGCACTTCATAAATGTTAAGGCGTCGACGCTTACCGGCCTCCCCGGGCGTATCTGATCTCTTATCGACACTGGAACTTGATTCTCTCCGTCGCACACGTTCTCGATCATTATCTGTTGCGGTATAGCCAGTCGTAAGGTGGAGTGGTGAGCCGAGGGGCGCTGGACCTGTTCGAATGGGAGGGAGCTGTAAGTCCTCGAGTCGATCTGGACGATTGAGGTCGCGCAACGGCTCAGACGTTGCCGATCCAGTACGGGGCGCAGGCACGTAAGGAGGAACATGCGCTGCGGCGGATTGTGGAGGTTGGTAGGTCGGGAAGTAGCCTGCATCTGGACCAGCAGTAGGAGAGTAGCCATAGGTTGGACTGCTGGCGTAAGAGCTTGGACTGAAACTTGGTAATGAGGTGCGAACTGACGGAATGTTGAGAGAGTAAGGAGAATTGGGTGCGGAGCTTGCCGAAGAGGGCGGACGAACTTGTTGGGGAGTGTAGTGTCCAGTTCTCGCTAGAAGAGGCGTCGGTGCGGACATGGACTGCAACGCATGAACAGGCGTTGGAGGCGCCAGTTGCTGTGTCAAAAGAGGAGGACCAAGAGGTCTCGGTGGAAGTGTGTGCACGACCAGCGTGACAAAGTACAGCGACGTCTTGGCAAGTCGAACCTGAGTCTTAAGAGATTGATACTGCCCGTTCTGAAGGCGAAAGTTCAGGAAGATGGGTCTATCTGTGAAGCCATGACTGACATGATCGACGTCTCTGTCCGTTACAGACTCCATCACTGGTCGCATTGGGTCCTGTCCGATCGGAGTAATGGGCGCCATGTAAGTTGGCTCGCGTTCGTCTCGCTCATCCCGGAGGTCGTTGCGCAATCGCTGCAAGCTTTCACTCTGTTTCGGCTCGAGTATCTCCCCGAGATGTTTTCCTCTGACGTTTCCCAAGAATGAAACTAGATCTTGGAAGGCCTGGTTTGATTTCTGGATCACTAGGTCCAAGTTCAGGAACGCGACAGGCAAAGCTTGGTACGCCAAATCCGGGCCCACAGCATAAGGTAATGCAGATACCCCACCATAACTATCGATGCTCTGGGTACGACCTCTAATGGAAGGCACAGCTGCATTTGGAACGCTATTTCCTCTTTGCGTAATTGTTGTACGGGGTATTTCCACCAGGCGATGCGAATGTGAAGCTGAATGCGATGTCTGGTGCGCGAAAGCTTTTGTTGCCGGTGCAATACTCGAACCTTGAGTTTGTTCAAGACGTTGCCTTCCTTCCTCTGGTCTAGTAAAGTCTCTATCGTCTCTTAGTCGCGGTCTTCCTCTCTTTTTGTGAAGCACGTCCTTGCATGTGTCCTATTCGTTTCTCAGAGTCAGTTTCGATGAATTCTCAAACTCGAAAGTTTCTTAGCGCATTCAAACACGAGGCCAACTTACTTGCTTTCCAGAAGCAACGCATCGTCCGCATGGGCGCTGAACATCGCAGCTAAGGTGTGCCTTCTTGCAGTTGACACAAGCTGAAGCTACATGGGCTTTTGTTCGTCTCGCTGGTTTAGTAGACCTGGCAGGTGGAGGTGCGATCATCGCCGCAGGTTGCACCTGGGGACCAGCGTGTTGTGCTCCCAAGGCGTAAGGAGATGCGCCTGCAGATGGATAACCGTAAGCGTAGCTCTGCGGGGTTGGCGCTGCTCTGTAAAATGCATGCTCGGTTGCGCGTCCAAACTGATAGTGATGTGCCTGGGGTTGAGGATGATGTCCACCAGGATACAATGGCCTCTGCTGTGGATTACTTTGGCTCGGTAACGGCTGTTGAGAATCGAACAACGCTGATGAGGGTGGTGGCAGAGATAGACTGGCTTCGATCCTATGTGACGCACTCACCGGCGCAAGGTACTGGGGACGCTCAGATTCAACAGTACGTGCTGGGCGTGTGGAGGGTGAATAAGACTCTGACATGGGAGGAGATGGGTAACCCTGCCGCTCAGACCTGCTGGGACTGAACTTGGAGAAGAACTTTGCCAGACCGACCTCTGGCTCTGTAGGTTGCCCAAACGGAGTCGAGGGATGTGAGTTCGGACACGGTAATGACAGACTCTGCATCGCTTGACTCCCGCAACGCTCAACCGCCGCACCAGCAGCGAAAGCACAGTTAGCCAGGCAAACAGCTGGAAATCTAAACGGATACGCTGTCAAATCGACTGCACTCTTGTTTTGGTTGCGATGCGAACAAGTGCGTGATAGACTGAAGTCGATAGAAGGAGGAGTCTGCATGATTACACAGGTAAGCCAACAAACAAGCAAAGAAGGGCCTGGACAACATCGAACAAGGAAGCAGCTTGGCTAGCTCTGTTAACAAAAGCAACAGCGCGAACTCCTCTGGACTTCTACCCTGACTAACGACCTCATATGGAGGTTCACAAGCACGCATGCTAGTACCAAACTCGAATACAGGGGGGGGGGGGGGGTAGGAGGGGGTAAGAGAAACAAGATTCATTGAATACCTTTTTGATATTACCTTCCAGCTACCGCAACATACACTACCCAACACTTCCAATAATCTGCCAGAGAGAAATGCGAACGACCCAAACAATGTCGAAGGTGTCGAGACCGGTCAGACTCAAGGTGATGGGGCGAACCTGGGTGGGATGTAAGGCGTCGGTGTTGAGAATGGGGGAGCCAATGAACAGCAGACGACGCAAAAGGGCAGAGCAGTTTTTGCCCAGTCGGCGGAGAATCTCCAGTAATAACCACAATCGGTTATGGAAACTCTGCTCGCTGCTGTTTGTGGATACCCTGCTAACACTTGCAGATGACGGACGGCCGTGAGACGGGGGCCAGGATGTGTTCCGGGCAACGGGAGCAGGGAAGGGTGCCTGTCGGGGCACAACGACATGCTGCCCTCGTTCGGCTGATGGTTCTTCGACCAAAAGGTCTTCCGCTCTCCAGGACGGTCGATGCAGCCGCGGAAGTATGCACAGCAGCCGTGGCGTGGAGAGTGCATTGACACTGCGGGCTGGTGCTGGACTGGGGGCCCTGTCACTGTGCTGGGCCCCTGCTATCCGAACCGTCTTTGACCAGAGCTAGCTAACGATGCCCTAGCGTCTTAACTATTGCACCATGGTTTTGCAGCCGTCCAAGCAAACCTTGAGAAAGAGGCAAAGCATAAGTCGGTGTCCTTAATGCGTATTGCGGCTGGTGCTTGAATGAAGCGCCGCAAGTGCAGTGCTACCAAGACGACGAGGCGACCAGCTGCATGAGCCACACCTAGAAGCCCTGAAGGGTGAAGTTCCATCAATAGGCGACGAACTTGGCCAGCAGAGCAGGCATAGTAACCATTGACCGCCGTGAGCTGATAATGGCGACTGTGGCTCATTCAGTATGGATAGTCCCGCGACGCTGGTTCACGCTTGCATCTGTCACTTGGACATTCGGGCCTCACAGGCCAACCATCGTCACCAGCACCTCGCAACGCGCTCTGCGTGGATCGTCTGCCGCGCGCTGAACCTGCCTGCTGGCCCTCACAATCAGCTACCGGAACCTTGTCGGCAGCCTACAGATCCTAATGTCGCGCAACAGCGACACCAAGCTTCCCCGATAGCGAACTCGTCTGGTGTGAACTCTAAGTTCTATGACGATGCCTGCGAATGGACCCGCACCTGTGATCGACGCGGCTTTGCGGTTATGGCTTGAGGACTTGCGACGCCATTTGAACATGATCGACTGCAAAGTTTGCATGTATGCACACAGTGCTTGTAATTACTTTCGCCGATGTTGACGCGAGGCGTGTGTAGAGTTGCAAGATGATAGACACGTTGCTGCCGAAAAGGTATGCAGCCTGCAGTCAGACAGTGTGTATTGCTTTGCTGGAGGCGACCCGCAATGCCTGGCGCTAACGTGTGAGCCACAGAGAACAGAAAGGCTTCCAGAGCACATGCGAGCGATGGATCTGGCGGAAAGTTGGTCCCGCATGGCTGGTGGGTATAGACGCCGCTAGCTCTGTCGGCTTGCATTTGTCGCCGACTTACTCATTTGCTGCCCTGCATCTTCTTCCTTTGCACGCCCATCGGAAAGGAGCCGCGCTGGTGACATTAATCTGAGATGTAATAACAGATACGAAATCACGTCGCTCTTTCCGAGCGGCACTTGCAGTTGTGTCAAGCAACGGACTGGCTGCAGTAGAGACGATCCTGCGATGGCAATGGCTTGCAAAAAGTAACGTCCACGGGCAGCGCTGTCTTCCAATCGCCAACACGATGCACTAGCGGTGGCGTCCAGTGTTCAATGAGATGCGTAGTCATGCTGTTGTCGCGAAACCGCCAGAGATATATTGGCTGGCTGCTATAGGACTGGGATGCGCTGTTTTGGGATGGCCAAACAAAAAACTCCGGTGGGTGATATCGATCTGAAATCGCCGTCCGTTGAGGATCGCCGCAAAGTGTCCGAGAGGCCATGGCATTGCTCAATGCTGTTGCGGGGCCGAATCTGAGTTTGCAGTGACACGCATAGCGCCTGGGGCATAATGCAGGGGAGTATGTGCTGTCTGCTAAAACCCAATCGACGTGGCGGTAAGCGTGGTGTTGGAGTGTAGAGGTGCCGTAAAGTTGTCAATAAAACAGAAGCGTTGGTCGCCCAATAACCACTGCAGCTGCCGCCAAGGAAATATTTGTTTACTTCTCTATTCAGACCATGACAGAAGGGATAGCAATTGTCAGACAGACGCACCATCGATACTAGCAAGACCAACATTGAAGGCCTGAAGGCGATTCTCACGGTTCATGCTGACGGAGTAGTCGGTAAGCTTAACACGGATTAGCGGGCCGTAGATGATCTATGCCCAAACTGTGACGGGATAGTACGTAGGCAGTCTGTGATGCGGAGTACATAGGCAGTTTGTGATGCAGGCTAAGAGGACATCTACCATGGTTCATTATCGTGAACCGGTCAGACGTGTCCATCGAAAGCATCTGGATTTTTACTTTTGCCTATCTGCCCTGCATCCTTCATCAGCTGAATAAACACACTTTGCGTGCCGTATATGGCTCGCCCAGCGCTCTTTGCGGCAAGAAGCGAGATTCAAGATGCAGGGAACATGGTGCACCTGCATGACCGTTCTTACCTTTAACATTGTTCAGCCGACCAGCGGAGATTCGATCATCCAATCCCATTTCGGCCGTGTCACCCTGCTCACTCCAGCACGGCGGAAAATATAAAATCCTGTGGCCGTCCTGCAAGACCCAGAAATACTGTCGGGGATCTTGTCGTTAACAGAAGGTCTCTATATGACCTTCATCTCTTGATGCGGATGCTCCGGAACTACGGACAAAGTCTGCTCAACGGTCTGCCTGCGGGGAACTGGTAACTGCTGCTCTTCCCTGTACGGACGCTGCCGTTGTATCACTAAGGGCTTTGCTCCGAGCTTTTGAGATGCATGAAGCCCATCATGCCACCTGTGCCTTTACAGCCAGCCATACGTCAGCGTCCCTGCAGTATCATCAGCAGCTCCAAGTTGGTGTTTTCGAGACCAGGATGCGTGCTGCAACAAGGGCAGACACGGATTGAACCGCGGGATCTGCGAACCGGTGCCTGGGCTTCTGGACACGTTGTTTGTGCCAAAAGTAGCGCAAGCCCAGGGTGTAGCTATCGAAAAATCCTTGCACCATCCTCGATTTGCGACTGGGTACGGCCCGAGGAGGCGGCCTTGTGGGATCTCTAGCACATGCCGACTTCCGTTTACGGCGTGCGTAAATCACTGTCTTCATGCATAATCCACATTCAGCACTTCTCACGAAGCTTCACATGTTGACCCGTTGCATGCCTTCATGCCCATCATCATCCATGTGACAGTAGTCGGGCCCACTGCGGAGCCAGAAATTTCCGTCTGTAAGGCGTCGGTATCCCGCCGTTATCCCTCTCAACTCTGAGCCGCTGTGTACAGCCCTTAGCGACACCACCACGCCACAAATAGGAAGGGGTCCGTAGGCGCATCGCGTTTCTTGCTTGTTCTGAACCCGACGATTTTCATTGAAAGTACAACAGTTTGGCGAAGAGATTGCCGCCCTACCTTGGCTGTATGATGATATCAGAAAGCCGTTGAAGGACGCTGGGAGATTGCATCTGTGGCACAGCAAGTTATTGCGAGAAATGTTTAGCGGCTCGAATACCAAATCTTGTGATATTTGTACCACTAGCTGCTTGTGATCCCTGGCCTCGTGCGCGTATCACACAAAAGCGTGTTGTTGTTGCGCCGAAAATACTGCGCCGGCTTCTAGAAGGTTGTGTAAGCCGCGCCTGCGTCTACACTTGGATTTATTGAACTTCTTACAGGCTTGGGCGCTAAGCAGGCCTTGAGACGCCAGGTGCGCCCTCTGATGGCCTCAAAGGCTGTCAGGTGGAGTCTCAATACGGGTAGCGCGGACATTTTGTCCGGCTCAAAAAAATCTCCTGGACGGATGACGTGCGTTATAGCCATGTGCGCTTGTGCTGGCAGCGGTATCTCAATACGCGGTCGCCTGTCAAGTGTCAACTCTATCTCATATCAATAAAGCGGTGATCTTTATTTCTTACCTGGCGCTGCCTGATTCTACAGCTAGGACGCTCGCCTGCAACTCGTCAGTTACGATAAGCAGTCTGGTCGACAGCCACTCGAGCCCAAAAGGTTGGGCAATATTTTGAAAGGCATGTTGTGTCCGGAAACTCGGTACTGTTGATTGGAACGGCAGGCGAAGCTACTATTGGCTTCATCTGGTCCTATGAGGTCTGTCCCCACAACCACATACTTTTGGCACAGCAAAGTAGCCATTCTGTGCCGGTTGTGCATGGCATGTTCCGTAAAAATTGCGCTGACAAAGTGGATGTGCAATGTCTGAACAGTGGGCGCAGAAGCTGCTGAAGGCCGCCAGGCCCATCCAGGCCAGTTGTAGGATCCAACATTCTGCAATCATACATCCGAGGCACACATAGTCACAGAGATGCATGTGGCAGGGTAAAAAATAACATCAAGATCCTGTAGGATCGCGAGTTGCTCTGGGCGTCTAAACGACGGGGCATGGGCCTCAAAGGGTAGTGTGACCTCGCAATACATGGCTAACAGAAATGTAATTGCAAATAGTGGGCTTGGCCCTTTTGGTCGTACAATGTGTTCGCCTTTGGACGTGCTGGTGTGAAGGTAAGACCCACGATATTTGCATCGGCTCAAAAGACATTTCGAAGGGCTTCACAGAAATTGATCGGCGTGTAAGGCGCCCTCCATGTACACTAGCATACGAGTCAAGTGTATATGGTGCGGAAAGTAACACTATGTCAGCCAGGTAAAGTCTGTACTAATGCATTTTGCTAGATTGTAGGCCGGGTATTGAACAATGAACTCAAAACTTTCGCTTCTTCGAGGGTCTGGCGTTCTTCTTTTGACGCTGCTCTTGGATTTTGCGCTGCTTTCGTACAGCGTTGGCATCCTTAAGTTCGCTCTTGCCAGTGCCGTCTTTGAACTTGCCGATGCGTTTCTCTTTGGCTTCCTGTACCCTCTTCTTCTGCACCTCGTAGTCGTCACGGTACCTGTCTGCCTCCTTGGGTGCTTTCTCTGCCTTGTGCTTGTAGTATTGAGATTTACCAGGCGCGCGACCTGGAGCTTCTTGCTCACCAACGCGTGGCATGCGACCCATCTTGTTCGCTTTGCGCCAGTCGTCAAAGCGTCCACTGCGAAAACTGGCAGCAATCTTCTGACCACTCTCGCCGCGAATCATCTTTGCGCCCTTCGATCCGTCCTCGTCGTTGGCGCGAGCAACATATTTCTTGGACTTCTTGTCCCATCTCATCTTTGCTTTGCTCGCATCTGCGAAACCCTGAATCTCATCGTTGACAAGCGACATCTCTGCAGCTCTTGCAGCTGATACGAAGTTGTTGCCAGCATCTCCGCCGCTTACGCCGTAAGCCTTTTCTTCAGCGTAGTTCTCTTTAGGCAGGTAGGACATAAAGAATTCCCCTTCTCGGAAATCGTCGGTTGCACGTTTCTTCGAGGAAGGCATTGATACAGACACCTCAAGCTCAGAGTCAGAGTCGTATGCACCAGTGTCAGCTGGTACGTCGTCATCTTCTGAGCTAACCTCCATCTTCTCAGACTCGCCAGCAGCTGCAATGTTGGTGACAGGCGCATTGTTAGCCAGTGCGTTGGCTCTTTGCTTCTCCTGCTGTCTCTCGACTTGTACTCTTCTCCTACGCATGATTTCAGCGGTTTCACTCTGCGTTCCACGTCTCCCAATTTCGAAAACGGTTTCCGCTGGTCTGAATCCCTGAATTCTTTGCAACATCTTCTCTTTTTCCTGCAGTGCATCATGGACCTCGTCTTTAAAGAGAACATGCGTATCCGCGAAATGTGGATTCGCAAGCAGTTCTTTGGTGCGGAGAACGCTTGGTGCACTGGCTTGATTTCGTGTTCTTTGGTACTGTCGCTCACCCTTATCAGCCACACTTTGCAATAATGCTAAGTCCTCGTTGTCGGCAAGCTGCTTGTTTACAACCTCAACAGAAGCTTCCAACTGATAAGGAGCCAAACTGCCAACAACAAAGTCTTCGGCAAAATTTGCTTCCTCAGTAGATCTACCAACCAGCAGCCTCTGGCCGAGAAACAGTTGAAGATCTAACATATACGGAAGGTCCACATGTCGAATGAGACTGTACGCCCAGCCCTTCCGCCCGGCACGAGCAGTTCGTCCAACTCTATGTACGCAGATCTTCGGTTGCGATGGAAAATCGTAGTTGATGACGTGATTTATATGAGGCATATCAACACCACGTGCTGCAACATCGGTAACGACAAGAATACGGGTAAGACCAGAACGGAACTCCTCAACGTGAGCTTTTCGTGCTGTTTGGTCCAGGTTACCGTACACTGCGAGGAAGGGTCAGCTGTTGGCTAAGGTTTAAAATAGCAAAATCCGACTTACAGTACGACACTGGGTAACCGAGAGATTTCAGGAGCTCGGAAAGATATTCGACTCGATGTTTTGTAGCGGCAAAAATGATCGTAGACTCTGCCACTGCAGCATCCTTTGCAATGAATTGCTTGCGTTTGCGCTTGGCACCGGCACTCAAGCTGCCCTCATTCTTTCGTGCTTTTGCCGCATCTGTCTCGCCCATGGGCACTTTGATAACCTGCTCTAGCAAGTACAGTAGCGCACCATCTCGATCTCCTGATTTTATGGTAAAGTATGCACTTTTGAGATCTGGCGAGATCTTGCTTTCTGCGTCGAGTCGAATGAGCTTAGGATCTTGCAAACCTGCTCGCGCGAACTCTACCAGCGACTTAGGCAGAGTAGCACTAAACAACAATGTCTGCCTTGAAGTTGGCAAGGCATGCAAAATCTCGGCCAATTGTGCGGCAAAACCCATCTCGAACAAGCGGTCGGCTTCGTCAAAGCAAATGTATCGTACGGAGGACAAATCTAAGCCCATCTCGACTTTGAGATGTAGGAACCGTCCAGGTGTGGCAATAATTATGTCCGGATTTGTGGTCATAGAACTGAACTCTGTGACGCTGTTAGTACTATCCTCTACACAAATGATCCATGCGGCATACGCTCTTCCAGGCTGTCTCCACCGACTAACAAGATTGTCCTGAGGTCTGTGCCACGGCCCAACTCCTTAACGACCTTCAATGTTTGTAACGCAAGCTCACGAGAGGGCGACATAATGATTCCACGTGCACCAACTTTTGCAGAGTGCGTCTTGAGCTTCTCGATCATGGGGATGACAAATGCGGCCGTTTTTCCCGAACCTGTCCTTGCCATGCCCACGACATCTTCGCCTTGTAAAAGAAGCGGAATCGCCTTGCGCTGAATAGGAGTCGCCATTTTAAAACCCTTCTGCGCAATAGCCTTGAGCAGCAGTGCGTTTAGGCCCATGGCTTGGAAACCACCGCCTTTCTTGCCTGTACCCTTTACATTTGCAGCTTTGCGATTCGAGGCAGCTTGCTTCGCTGCAATGAAAGCCTCGTCATCTGATCCCCCATCACTGCCAACATCTAGGTCAATACCAAGATCTGCGCCCAAGCTATTTCCCTGCTCTTCAGTGTCTGAACCGGCGAGGTTGTCAAAGATATCGAACTCGTTCTCGGAAAGCGCCGGCGAGGCTGCACGAGGAGCCATGGTCGGTCCGTCGTAATATTGTTCGAGCGCTACGTGCGATGTTTGACGGCGGTGACACTTGGTGGTGTTCGCAGAAGCTTAACAAAAAGAAATAAAGTGGATCCCAACTCTTGGCAGGCAATATCGATAGTCATGTGGGGTCGCGGTTGCAAAGTGGCAGGCACGGTAGCGCGTCTCGACGCGTCGTAGCTCCTTCTATTTCCCCCCTTCTACGTCTACAACACGTCAGATCCGCCACCAGGCGACAATGAGTATGTGCTCTTTTACAACCCGTGAATGAAACCATGTGCTGATTGTGTCAGATTATAACAGCTACGACCAGACGTCGTATACGTCTTACGGCGCCGGCGGTGGTGCTGGCGCCGGTGGCTTCATTCCAGGCGATGCCAGCCAGCAGAGTCCTGGCGGGCGAAAAGAACAACAGCAAGATTCTCTTCGTCCTGTCACGATCAAGCAGATACTGGATGCCCAGCCTGATGCTGGGAATGACTCCTTCAAGATTGATGGTCACACCGTTTCTCAGGTACGAGTCATCGTCTCAGGCGCCATTGCAGTCGCTAACGTCTATCACAGTTGACTTTTGTCGGTCAAATACGCAACATTTCGACACAAACAACCAACACTACTTACAGACTCGACGATGGCACTGGTAGTATCGAGGTCAAGCAATGGATCGACTCAGATACTATTGACCAAAACAACCCCATCAAAGCCAAGCTTGTCGAAGGCGCATATTGTAGAGCATGGGGAAAGCTGAAGAGTTTCAACGATAGAAGATCAGTTGGAGCGCAGATCATTCGTCCTGTGGAAGACATGAACGAGGTTTCGTACCATCTGCTTGAAGCTACTTCGGTTCACTTGTTCTTTACTCGAGGGGCACCTGGAGGAGCCGGCGCTGGCGCTGGCAATACTAACAGCGGAGCCGGACAGCAGGGAGCTGGGGCTTATGGGGCTTACGACTTGTCTGGGTATAACCCCGTCGCTAGGAAGGTGTTTCAGTACCTACGAGAAGCGCCTCAGACAAACGAAGGTCTACATCAACACGCTATTGCTGCAAGTCTTGGTCTCGAGTCTGCGGATGTATTAAGGGCTGGAGACGATCTTCTAGCGGGTGGACTCATCTACACAACTGTCGACGACCACACATGGGCAGTTCTCGAGGCTGATTGATGAGCTTTGGAGCATACAGGTACACAGTACGACGAGTGGAGCTTGTTGTGTTGTCAAGTGTACAACATAAAGCAAATAGCAACGATGGAGCACAGGCAGGTTAAGCAGAAATTTTGTATGTCTGCGATGTCCATGAAAGCGATTGGAATATTTACTGTTGCGCATTTGTAGATAACAATAATACACAAGTGGCTACAATCGCTGCAGCGACCACTGTAAAAACTGCCTGTGTCTTCCAACCTGTTTGTACGAGCGCCTGACGGTGACTATAACCTGAAACTGTGCTAATGTAATTGGACACTCCAGAGAGCAAGCACACCAAAGAGAGTAGCCAAAACACGATGCCTAATGGAAATGACCAGCTACTTTCTGCATCTTATTAGTAGAGGTTGTCAAGAGTTGAACACAACTTCATAGACTCACCAAGCGTCGACGGTTTTGACTTTAAGTGAAAGTTCAGAATGATTGCAACAGCTACAATGGACATGTACACACTGAGCTTCAGCCAAGATAGGAATGCTACGTTATTAGAACTAAGGCCACTATAAAATAAGCATACGCATACTTCTTTCATTTGCAGCAATGTCTCGCGCCTCCGAGGCGACGTTGTCAAACAACAAAACCCCAAGCAGAGGTCGCTCTCTGAACGCTGCTTGGTCGTAGTCGTTGTCTCTAGCACTATATCAGTCTAGACTAGTTCAAAGTAATGGATCATCCTACTGCTTGACCAGTACGGGCTTCGATGCAAAGATGTCGTAAAACGGGCGATACGGCTCCTCCAGAATCGCTTCATCAGAATCACCCATACGATCCAGGTCCCTGAAATCCATAGCGATAGTAAGCTGCGTCCAAAAGGAATGTGATTAATACTATGTGAGCATGCTCAAGGTTTTGGTGGTTCTTTAATTATGGCACGCGATTCAGTCACGCTCGCTCGCTGCACGGGCCGCCTCATGAACAGCAGATGAAGTCATCACCCAATTACCTTTCAAGACGAACCTGGAACAGCTAGTAAACATCACAACTTATACCGAACACCATTATGGGCCAATCCAAAGAATTGGCAATCTTTGGTGGTGAGAAGTAAGCCGTAAACTCATACTGTCTCAACCAGAGCTGCTAACATGGTTGCAGAGGCTGGGACGCTAAAGACTGGACGTCCAGCGATGACAGAGTGCGAGGCGGAAAGTCTCAGGTAATCCAATTTCCTACTGCAAGACAGAGCCAATTATTAACATAATCCGCGGTCCTATCTTGACATCAAGGGACCAACAGCCTGCTTCCATGGTAATCTCGACATCAAGACATTAGGTGGCGCAGGCTTTGCCAGTCAACGCACCACTGGTGACAACCGTTCCTGGGACCTCTCTGCTTATGATGGGATCCACCTGGACATTGGGAAAGATGATGGTAAACGCTATACATTTGTTCTGAAAGATGAGATCCTACCTCCCATGGCTGATGGCCGTGAGCAATCGACTATCAGCTACGAGTATGACTTTAGCGCAGCTGGTAGCTACTCGGTCTTTGTGCCCTGGAATGAGCTCAAGCCTACCTATCGTGGAAAGGAGAAGAATGATGCGCCACCTCTGAACATTGGGGGTATCAAGCGATGGAGTTTCATGATGAGAAGTTTCTTTGGTGACCAAGAAGGCGATTTCTTGGTGGAAATCAAGTCTGTCAAGGCTGTATCCCGGCCGGAAGATATCGAGGCAGGCTTCGAAAATGAGAAAACCCATTTCGATGCGGTCGAGGCAAGTTGTATCTATTTTTGGTTGGAGAAGCATAGCTAACTCTCAGTAGAAAAAAGAGCCCTGGTCATGGAAGAACTCTAGGATCGTTGGGTTGGTATTTATCTTCTCCACAACTTGGGCCATTTGTACAGGTATCTGCTGGTACAAGGGCCTCGATATAGGACACGTGATGACACCTAGAAATTGGTGGAGGATGGCGAGATATGACCAGCTGCCTTGAGATACAATTGACAATGTGATGACGAAACTTCGTTACAGATACTTTGAATGTAGCAGCAATACATTCTTCTTTGACAACCACATTTGGTTACTTCTCGTGTCTACCAGGACATTCACTCTCCTCTCCTCGCCCAGCTTGCATATCACATGTGCCTCGGTGCTTTTATTCGTCACCAAGACATCGACAGTCCTACACAGGATGTATGTTTATTTGTGTTGAGGGGACGTATTATTTTGCTTCCGTGCGATCCCGAGGAGTCTCCATACATATCCAAGTTGCTTACATGATATTCTGCAAACTGTGAATTTGGACATGACAGGTCAAATAGTATATCGTATGTTATTTCAATGTTATAATGTTCACCTTTCCTTTGTTGGCGTGCACGATGAGCCACTTCTCGTCAGAAAAGCAAGCACTCAGATGGAAGCCTTGCAGCATCATCTCAGGATATCGTACAAATCCATTTCCTGAATACCATGTACACATTGGCCTCCAGCAGACATGTAAATTTCTACCAAGCCAAGGCATTCACCGCGCGTTCGAAGTTGTGATAAGCGGCGTGCTAGCAAGCTAAGGTGCGGTAAGTCTCAGGCAACTGCTCGATTACCAGCAACTGTTGTTCTCGTCTAGAATCAAGACTCTCCCAAGTTATCGTCATGATTTCTTTAGTCCATTATTCTCTTGGCTGCGGTTGCTGCTTTGTTCGATATAGGCTGTCGGCTATGACCCGCTCACTTGCTGATCAACAATGCGGGGTGAGACACCTCTTCCCTCCCAATGTTATCCAACGCCTGACACCGAGCGGTATTTGCCCCGTTTCATTACCCACTTTCGATGTAAAATCGATGTGCGTGTCGAACTGCTTTTTGTTTGATGCCTATGTGGGATGTATTTAACGTGCACATGAGGAGTACACCCAGTATGGATCTGTTTGAGAGGACGCACTTGAAGGGACGATGAATTAAGAGTTGCTTTTCTCAATTCATCATTACATTTTGAAACATAACAGCTGGATTAGCCAAGAGTCGCTTTCTGATTAGGGTTTACTTATGCTCACATGTCATGGGTTTATGGTTGAGCTCGAGCATCGTCCCTTGCGTTCGGTTTAGCGCATGAGCTAATGGATCTACCACTCATGAATGAAGACTAGACTTTTGACAGTTACTGAAACCCACATCTTCTCCAGGCTCAACTGCTTTTACGAACCCAATCCTACCTTAGACATCCCTCGCCACCACATTGCTGCATTGTGCTATATTTGGGGATTCCAAATCCTCTCTTGTCCCACTTCAGCAGCCTCACAGTTCTCGTCAAAGTTGCCTTAAACACACTAGCCAGCCCGGATTCACCTCCCGTCACTTTCACTCGTCCATCACTGTAACATCGAAATCTATCCAGCGCTCCAGTGTTTTAAACTGCCGGGGTGTGGAACTCTATTGCCGGTGCAGTACCGATTTGTGGCAATGCCATGGTTCCGACACAGGCTTTGGTTCTGATTTAAACTATCTTTCCAATTGCCTGCGGCCCGTCGCCTTATGAGCATACTAATTAGGAGCTATTATTGCATCCCTGTTGTGCTTTGCACCTGGCATCTTTTGGATTTGTCTCCGTCGCTTCTTACAGATACGAACACTGCTCACCAAGACTCCAGAGCTTTGCCGTATCTGTTAAGACCTCTACGGCTTAGGTACAGGGGTAAACCAAAATGTGTCCCAGTCCAGAATCATCAAGGTTCTCTACCTCAGTATTAGATAATACAGGTCAGGCACAAGCGAGTCAAAAGAATGATAACAAAGGTCGCAAGTTCTTTCAGAAGATGCAGCCGACATTCTCAATAGATGTGCCGACAACAACATTTACAAGACTTGAGTTTCTCGATAACTTCGACCCGGCAAAGGATACAGTTGTTCGGAAAAAGGCTCGAGAATGGGTAAACAAGAATAGGGAGATCTCCAAACCGGGGGGACAAAGAGCACCGAAGTCGAGATCCAAGAGTATTAGGCTGAAGACAGAAGATGAAGGCCAGAAGAATCAGTTGGCACGTCGGATGGGCATGGCTTCTACGATCGTTCCTGGCCCTTCGAAAGCAGTTGGTCCGAACCAAGTGGACCCTTTCGGCATCCTCCCAAACATCGGGAGGGATTTTGACCATATCATCAAGTATTGTAAGATCCATTTTAAAACAAATTCTCTTTGCATCATGTCTGACATGTACAGTTCTTTCCGCTAAATGTCCTGAAGAAATCCCATGTTCGGATGGTACGTTATGCGGTTCAGCATACCCAAGTCATCCACTAACAATTAGGTGAATTACAGACAAGTATGCAGACAAATCAAAGCATGCTCTTGTTTCCTTTCAACATGAGAACACGGTTTTAGGTAATATGGCAAAGAGCGAGCTCACTTTCATACTGTGGCTGTATGCCACTGTCGTCATCCGCGATGGAATGTTGGGTAACTTCAACACAGAAGAAGTGTACTGGTTTTACAATAAGTCTTTGAAGGTGATGCAAGAAACTTTACAGAAAGAAACAGCAACTGGAGTATTTTCTGACTACCTCATCAATGCTGTAGCATGCATCACGGCTGCTGCGGTAAGTTATCAGTCATGAATATGGTTACCTTTATGCGATTTTATGTACTTGCTGACAATGAAAGGTGTTTTCCGGAATGTTCAATACAGCAATTTTACATCGTGACGCGTTGGTTCGCCTCCTCACACTTCGGGGTGATGGTGATATTCTAGTCGGATGGCAATCGACGGGATACTTCACCCGCAAAGCCACACAATGGTATGCTCCACGATATCCAGGAGTAGATGTTGTGCTCACAGACGGTTATTCAGGTGCGAAATCATGGTCGCTGCACAACTTGCAGAGATTCCTAGGATTCCTTATCAGCTCCAAGGTTTCTCGCCGCTGCCTGAACATGTTATCCTCGTAACCGACGCTCAAACCGACACAACTCTTCGAAGTCTGCCACCACTATCCGAACCCTTCCCTAACATCATACGTTATCTGCATCAAATTGCTGTTTCATATGCATTTCCTCCGCCAGATGTCAAGATCGACGACTACATCATCCAGCCAATGTATGATGTTCAGTATGCACTCCTCAGGGTTCTGTCAGCTCAGAAAGAACCTAAGCATGGTTTCTCAGAAGTTGAAGTCTTACTCGCCGAGACCTTCCAATTATACTTCTGGACAGGAACAAGAGGCCTATCACCGCAGACCAGGCTTTGCGAGCTCTTCGTATCACGTGTTATGAAGGCATTACTCCCACTCCTACTTGAGGCAAGCACAGAGTTGTCTTTCGAAACAGGGCCGAGAATGGCCGCATCAATGGAAGCCAAAAACAACAAATTCCCGATGTTACCGGAAGCCAAAGATCATTTCTATCGATTCCTTCGCCATTCACGCGTAGCGAACAATGCGATAACCTGGGCGCTGGCTCTTGGCACCTTAGTCACTGCGCCGTTATTAGCACCTGAGCATTCTTGGTTCAAGGACCACTTCCAGTTACAACTGAAAGCCATGTCACTGCATAGAAACGAAGACCACTGGCTCGCCTTTCTCAATCTTTTTCCTACCACGGACGGTTACTCAAACCCTTGTGTCAACTTGAAGAGCGCGTGGCACATGCATGGTGTCTGACATGCTTACAGCAAGCCCCTCTTTACGCCTTGATCTGATCAACGACACAATCGAATTGCAGATCAAACTTTCATCGCGGTATAAGGACTGAAAAATATCTCGTTGAATGCCTGATTTTCTCTATGGCTCAACAGTTCTCATGTGTTCCGAATTCCAGTCCGATTGCCTGCTATCCCGATAGCAACAATTTTGTGCGAAGCTGCATTTCAGATTCTGGACATAATTTTCATGATTCAGTCCAAAGCACACATTTCGACTCTACAAGAATGTCTGGAGGTGATGAAGTTCTTTCAAATCCTTCATACCTGCAGCTGTGCATCAGAGGAGCCTTTTCCCGGACCCTCGAGCCCATAATCTCACCTGAGATAGCGTCGAGGGAAACTGTGACGCTATTTATATGCTCCGTTTCCCCGGCATCTAACCTACCACTGAGAAATAACACTAGAACAAATGCATTACCCGTTTTGTAAGATTGTATTACAAAACCCGCTCTACCATCACAGATCGACATTTGCAAGACACTACACCATGTGTGCTGGATAGTGAGTGATCGGGAGCTTAATGGGGGGAGACACTCTTCGGACATGCTCACAGCTCAGCCAACACATCTTAGCGTACAAATACGTCAAAGCATGACCCTCATGGATGCTAGATGACAATACTAAATCCTCATGAGTTCCTCACCGCCAAGTACGAAAAGTATTAGAACCCATTTTATTTTCAGGAGAGGCCGATTTTGAGAACCCTGCGTAATGTCGAAACGAAACCTGATCGGCAGGAAGGCACCGCCAAGAATACCTCGTTGAAGTTTTGCAACGTGGATCCTCGGACGATTACTTGGTTTTGACTCCGCATCTGAAAAAGATACACACGCCTTCAGCACTTTTGCAACATACGCTTCAGTACACATGATATGCTTTTTTGAGAAGCCAGTACCAATATTCGTAGTATGACTACCTGGAAGAGAGCTCTGCTGAGGTAGTGGTGGTACAGTTTGTATTGTATCAACTAAGGAGCCGTCCACAAATGCTGAAATCCGCGTTTACATACAGCCACGTTCAGCTCCTACACGGATGCACCTGCACGGACCATGTGACTGCTCCTTTCTTTCCGATAGCACCAAGTCACCTGCAGACCGTATTCTCACCAGCTTCGGATTTTTTATGTTTCATCTGTCTTCTCTTCTGACGCGGGAGCCATCGCGGACCATGCTCAATACACAACTATGGTATAGGGCGAGATAAATATTTTAATATTAAAATGGTTGTAAAGCTCGTGTATGTTGATCAGAACGACTTCGATGCTAAGGTCTGGGATATATCTTGGTGATGGTCGGTGGGTGTTGGCTTACAAAGCGGCAAGATGAATACGGCAACTGATACGAGCGAATGACGACCCCAAATCCACGGCCGGTATGCATGCTCGGTATGGACTAGGATCTTGGGCACGAGGTCCAAAAATGATCGCAAATCGACTGGCACTCGTAACTTGAGACTGTGCTGCTGTACAGGGATAGTTTATTTTGCCCGGCAGAGAAGCTCTCTGCCATATGAGACTTGATGGCAGTATACGCTAAGCTCAACCCGCCAGCGTGCGTCAGCATTGCAGCTTCTAAACTTGCATAAGGTGGGTGCTCTACAGCGTTACATGTTGGGGCTGAGTTTCCGGGTTAAATCCGTGTTAACACGATCGGAGTAGTCATACTACAGTCCGGCATCACGGGTGAAGTAATATCATGTTTAGTTTCATCTGAAGTCATGTCAACCTCCCACCGCTGCTTCGGTGCAAGCTAAGATCTGGCGGTTTCCACCCCATTGAGTATTATAAATCAACTTCTGTACTCACCTCATTGAGTACTATAACTCAACTCCTGTAGATGTGCAACAGTACCTGGCAATTCTAAACTTCTCGATCATCCTGCGAAGACGCGTCGCGCATTTATTGCTGCGCCCTCTTTCCCACCGGAAAACAAGGCATCTGATTCGAGTTGGGTTAGGGCGTGTAATCAGCTCCACCGGTTTATTGCTGGGCTGGCCCTTGTTTTACGGCCACACAAAGCTGTTGCCTGAATTTGGCCTATAATGTCGATTTCTAGGTCGGCGCACAACGGCCGATGTGCTGCTTTTTCGCCTTACTTTTGGGCATCCTATGAGATCAATGAAGGGCAGGTTGGGCCTGCGCAGGCGTAGAGAATCGTCTCCATCGACCTGCGATCACTGCGAAACACCATGCAGTACTTCGCGAGAGGCTGCGCGAACGTGATGGCCCTCTAGCTTGTACAGGATTAGCGCTGATGACCAGGTGCACAGAAATTAACGCCAATTGGCTACATAATGCCGGTTGTGCTGCGACTTCGGTGAGTCAGAGTGAAGATGGCTTGGCAATCTCGCTTCTCGCACGTCCGGCTGCTGTTTAAATTCCCCCGCCTTCCCTCGCTGCCTGATTCTGCTCTCATCCTCCGCACTCTCATACAACATACACTAAGACAGTCACATCAAAATGGCTGCCTTCTAAGCGTCTCGCGCCCGCCACCCTGGACTCACTAACAAATCACCCAACTATTCAACTCCCCACCTCAGAGACTTCCTTTTTGGAACCTCTGAACTATAGCCTAGCCTCGCGCAGCTCCAGTTCGCCTTCCACAATCGACTTAACGTCGGTCACCACGGCTTCTTCCCAGTCAACATGGCACTCTTCACCAGCTCCTCACGCCTATCGGCATCAACTGAATACGATATCACACGACCTAGCGCGCCCGCAGACGGACTTCGTGCTCTACGATCAACCAGCTCAACCTCGTCGAGCACCGAGCGCTCCTCAGCCTGCTCCTACGTTTAACAACGGCAAGCACTTTTACGCAAATTCTGCCCCATCATCAACTACAGAATTCCAGCAGCCCTTGTCGCGACAACGTCCACCGGTTCCATTGTTTTCTAGCTCTAACAATAACAACATCATTCCACAAGTACAGCAACAACTGCCAAACGTCACAAACATGGCAGGTAAGGACGGTTCCTACCGCCAGTACCATAACATGCTCACACATGTCCCAGACCTGCACAGTAACAACTCTTTCGACTCAGGCGCTAGCCTGATGCCTGCCTTTCAGGCTGGCGGCTTCTCATTAGAGCAGGTGTCTGCGTTCACCGCAATCAACAACCCCTCGATCGCCTCTGGTTCCACGCGCACCGTGTCCCCTAAAGACATCTTTGCCGATGCTTTTGGTTCCGCGCCTCCATCTGCGGCGTTCACCAACTTGACCTCGCCTGACATTGATGCTTCGCCCTTCATCAGCGACAGCTTCGAGACCTCGCCTATGTTCCAGGGCGAACCTATGTTGAACAACAGCAACGACTGGTTCTCTCTATTTCCTGAAGAGGACAGCAAGCTCCATGAAGTTGCAAAGTATGTTCCTGCAGTGCCATTACCCATGGAGCGCACTATCAGCGGCCACTCTATGGAGCGATCTGGCTCCTCCAGCGTAGGATCACCAATTGTCTTGGACACTAGCTCGTTCCGAAGGAAGTCGTCTGTCACCAACTCGCCTGCCACTAACGGCATCAGCAAGTCACGTCGTCGCAAGGGCGCTCTTCCTGCTATCACTGTCGATCCAAATGATAAGGTCGCTCTCAAGCGAGCGCGCAATACCCTTGCCGCCCGTGAGTCTCGACAGAGGAAGTTCGATCATGTGTCAGAGCTCGAGGCTCGCAACGCCGACCTCGAGGCTGAAGTTGAGAAGTGGAAAAACATTGCTTTAGCTCATGGTTACACTGGAGCATGAATACTTGTCCCCTTCGTACCCAGATATCGTTGGTCTTAAGGAGCTGGTGAGGACCAGCTAGCCTTCTGATAAAAAAAAGTATTTCCTTGCCGCTGTATTGGACTTGCCGCTGTCACATTGTCCTCACCTTGACTGGTTGATGGTCTTTGTGTCGCTTTTCCTTCGTCGATTAATTTTTACCGCCGAAGTGTAGTCTCCCTCGTCTTGACGTGGTTGATTTGACTCCTTCTGGTGCAAGTATGGATGGCTTGCTGATGCCTTTGTTTTTGGTATGCAATTACCATATATTCTCGTTGGTAGCAGCACGCTTCCTTGCAATTTCTCCTATCTCAAATATACAGTTTATCATCACAATGATGCTTCCAATGATTTTGTGTTTTGAATGAATCGTTGACCAAATGTTACTCAAACATTTATAAGCAGAAGCACTTTGTTTTAGCTCTCGCTGCGTTTGGTTAATTCGCACTTGTTCAGCAAGGGTCACCCCTCGAGTCTTGACGGATAGCCATCATATGACCGGTGAAGCCTGCAAGTTCTTATGCAGTCTCTATGCTATAGTGATGCGTCAATTTCCGTGCATTCTACCACGACGCCTTACCCCCAGGTTTGGCACTATATATTATCAACATCATCTGCTCAATGCGGACTCTCAGGAAGTTCCCTAGTATTTTTGCAACCCCGCAAAAGGTTGATGTAGCATACTACGTCACCGAATCAACGCTATAAGACAGTCAGCAACAAGCTTCTCAGTGGGGTATTTGCTACGTCTACTACGAGCGTGGTTGCAAGATTAATGGCTTATTCACGTCAATAAAAATTGATCTCAGAGGAAGGAGCCGTTCTAGTTAATCGGACTCTTGGTAAAGAGCCACGCGCACTCTTCCCCTCTTCCCTTCTCGGATACAAGAAATGGCAATCCGAAACCTTCAAATAAACGACGACTACATGCTACCTGGGTAACTCTGGGCGCCTCACTTCATCGCGTTCAAATTACGCGTGGCATTTGTAGTCGGTTGAACAATTGATTACAAGAATTATAATAACCGAATACAATAACACATGCGCATTTCTTGTCTGTATAGGTGTACTTGAACTGAACTGAACGTGTAGTATGAAGACCTATAAACCATGGACGAGGCCTGGATCACACTAGGAATACGTAAAAAATTCTCAGGTCGTTGCGAGTTCTCAAGAAGAGAATTAATACAACATCCCTGAGGATAGCAAACAGGCGCCGGCTATTGAGCCTGATCAAGAAAGCACATCAAAGTCAACCCAGAGGGGCAACCCAGAAATATGAGAACACCGAGGTTGTGATTGATCGCAATGTGGACTCATAAGCTTAGCAGGTAACTGCTTTAGGCGAAAAGAAAACAAGACCAGAAGACGTCGACAGCAGCACACAGTCTCCATTCTATACCTACTTTACGGCAAATGTAAACATTACTAGGAATATCAGCCTCCGAACTGGGTTCTGAGTTACGATGGAGGGTGTTGAAAGTATACAGTCAGGCTTACGAGCCATGACCATGGGAATCTCAATGCAATGTTTTAGACACACTTGGTCTTCTGCACCCAAAGGTGTCGACGCTATTCTGGATGACATAAGTGTTGTGCATCGAATCGCTGCGAGGCTTTCATATGAGCTTCAGACGGCCGTGAAATGGGAAGGTATATTGGATGCTATTAATCAACTGCCCGTGGATGACATAGAGCACTAGTCTACGGTAGGGCGATGTCACGGGTTGAGATGAAAGTGAAGGATGTATGGATCGAAGAGAGTAGATGGTATTGTGCTGTACCGCGAATCTCCTACGTAGCAAGGGCTAGCAGTGACGTCTAGGTCATCTACTAGCTTGCCGGTTGTAGGTTCAGATTCCTGGGTTCGCTCTCTCAACGTTGGGGAGACTGTATATTGATACACTGTGACATACCGTTTGCTCGATCTGCGCGATACCCAATTTGACCACAGAGTGAAGGTGTCAGTTTGTGTCGTATTAGTGAAACCAACAGATACCTATGTATTGGAAATCATGTCCGCAATTATTTCAAGGCTTAGTTTGACAATCATCACATACTATTCCGCTAGTTTGCTGATTTTCAAGTGGGCTATGTGATCTTGCTCGATAAATTTGTAACGAAATCACGTGTATGTTCTCGAACTTGATACAACATTAGATTTTTATTCATCGTTGGAAATCAGCACGATATTATCTACCAACAAAGCATACCACGACTAATTTTCAAATTTGAGTTCTTTGATTACCCGTAGCCACCATCTCTTGCGTATTGATTGTTGAAAAACACAAGAGTTTGAAACGTACGTAGTGCGGCTGTGAGATTAATCTAAAAGGTTATATATTTTTAAACCAGAGCAAAGTTTTATCAAAAAGTATTAAGGGCAGATGGCCGAGTGGTCTAAGGCGCTGCGTTTAGGTCCGTTCTAAACATCCTCCGCAGTCAGTAATGGCGTGGGTTCGAATCCCACTCTGCTCAGCTTTCATTTTTGCCTCCTGTAATAATTTTTACAGCTAAAATTAGATAGAACACTGAAACTCACAATATAGCCATTTTAGGAACACATGCGAATTGTGTCGTGAAGGAATGCTGTACGACAGGTTGGCGGCAACACTCTTTTCGGGAAAAGAATTAAAGGACTGGTGACTTTGTAGAGAGCCGGGAGGCGAGACGCAGGTCCTGAGCTAGGTTGTTGATTACCCTAAGTGTCTGGGTGTAACGCTGTGCGACTAACGAAATCTGTAAATTGCTACCGACAACAATTGGTTAGAATTACGGCCTGAAGAATGGCAGAAGCTCGATCCTTTTTTTCATTTGAATCAAAGAAACTGATGTCTCTAGATTCCTAATCCACCCCACCTTCAGACTATTGGCTGACTGGAGTTTCGGACACGTGTAATTCTTCTCTCCGCGGTTCGCTACTGCTCGTCAGCTGTTATGTTCATGTCTTCAGGGTTAATCTCGAGATATCGATGATTTCACTAGAGTCTGGGTAGGCCATAGGAACATAGTAAGAAGGCTATTCAATATTGGATTGGAGCAAGTCCGCAAGGACGGAGTAGGGGCCTGGGGGCTGCAGAAAGGTTGACAGAATCATCCAAAGTGGAAAATATTGTTACTCTAAGTCTGAACTCAAAATCGCACTGAGGGGTATAAAAGCTCCAAGTACCACACGCCGTTCAGAACGGGTGCGGCTGATCAAGTGAGCGAGAAGAAATGTACAGGGAAAGACGGTAACAGGAGGTCGAACCGTATTGTACCAAAGCACCAAAATAACGTAAACAACAACGCCGCCACCCAAAACCGATACCATTCGAGCCAGAAGCAAACCCAAACACCATCTTGGTAACTCGTCAGTCATTCGTCGAACCTATCGTCTGTGCATAACCAGGAAATTCGAGTTCCTAGCATTTACCATCCAGCACCTCGAAGATGCCAACTACACCTGCATGCTCGACACCCATGGGTCTGGGCTCAAGGACGTCCATCTCGCTTCCAAAGATCTGCAGTTCCATCTGCATCTCGAACTCAAGATTGCTTGGGCGCCTCCTGACGGCCAGCATCTCAGCAAGGCTGTGGTTGGAGCGGCTACTCTGAGGTGACGAGTTGCGAGAGTAAGAACCAGAGACATTTCGGGATTGCGTTAGAGGCGATGTGGTGGAGGTGCTGGAATAGCTGGTTGTTGAGGCAGAGCGTGAGGAGCGTGTTGGGCTGAAGGCAGTCTTGAGGGAGCGTATGTTGAGAGAGGTATTGCGGAGGGGCTGGAAGGAGCCAGAGAAGCGGTTGCTGCGGGTAGACATTGTCCTGCGTGGTGGGGTTGATGACGGATTGAGGTGCAGTAGACAAAGAAGTCGTAGCTATTACTGTTTTTCGAATGATAGCGAGAGTGTTGAGGCGTTCGCTTGTTTTAGAAATGGAAACGAATGACCGAGTCCAAGGAGAGTAAAGCGTCCAGAGCAGATCCAACTGTAGAAATGCTGAAGATTGAGACCTGGGGATCTTGAAGAATGTAATTTCGTCCGTAAGGAAATTCGATCGCGGATCGACTCGCGAGCAATGGATGTTATGACGTGTATGATCTTCGTATCGTTGAGTTGGTAACACAGGTGATACGTGTGTCAGATCAGTTTGGAAGCGTAGTCGACAGCAACGGGTATCCACAGGCGAACAGGTGATGCAGTCCAGCAAGGTCTTCAAGAGCTTTCGGTAGGTGAATTGCAAAGCAGAAATGAAGATGGAGAACAAGCGTGGGCGTAGCAAGCGAATGTAAGGGGCGAGGAAGCTTGAAGTAGTATGTAGAACCTAGTCCACATTCGCGACGAACGACGGATGTTTAAGGATGTGTGTCGCAAGTTGTACACCCGTGCATAATATGTCCCAGATGCTCAGAGTCCGGGTGGGACCCTGTGCTTGCTGTCTCTCACAGCTTCAAGGTTGGGGTGCATCCTGGCTGTTTGATCGGCATCTACCAACAAGCGAAGGTCTGTCGCGGAATGATTGAGCCGCCAAGCTGTTTGCCTGCTGCAATATCAGAGTTCATTGACTGGACGGACTCGACCGTATGTGATGGCGTAAGCATAGACGCGGTAATTGCAAGTGTTGACCTGGAGATTTGATTGTTCGCTTGTACTGGATTTGAAGTTTGATGCAATGCATTGGTTTTGTTAGGCGTACGGAAAACATCATCGACCACTCATTCCTTGTCCACCGCCACAAACATAGTCAACACAATTGCCTTGCATCAGCAATTCGGCCGAATACCTGCATGCCGCAACCAAATCTGTTGCTAAGCAGTGACAATGCTAACAACCGTCAGGGAGCAGCGAGTATGAGATCATGCAGTTGACATTTCGTCCACTGTCTAGTTCGAGCTTGCGTATGCGCTTGCAAAGGCAATCCCTGCATATGAAGCCCACAATGTCGCCGTCCAGCAAGCGAACCGTCTCAACAACGGTGCTTCCACGTAGCTGAAGTGCGTCTGAAAAGGCGCTGCAGAAAAGCTGCGACGAGCAAGTGCTTCTGGAACGGACAATGGCGTGCGCCGCGGCGGTCTGGAGATGCACCAGTGTTTCAGTACGGGCCGGATATGGATTGTTGTCCATCGAACAATTTGTCTTCCATCATTTGCGATGAATGAGTTATGTGAATATCTGAAAAACCCTGACGATTGAATATCCTAGTACTTGAATAGTGGAAATATGGTGTGGCTTTAGAAATCCTACTCGTATTTCAGCACCGCCAGGACGATCGAAGACCATACAGTAAGGGCAGTGATCGTAGAGTTGCAATGACAACACACGCGTCACACACCGCAACTGCAAAAACTGCAAAAACCGCATTTTCAGTCCACACTCCAACGAGTCAAGAGGTAAAGAGTCGCTATACAACATGACGCCGTCGCTATGCCATACTAATCCAGGAAGCTCATCCTCCACTAACCCCATTATCGTCTCCATCATTATGCTCCTCCTCATTCTTATCATACCAAATACATACATACAAAACTCTAGTCTATCCTGTAATGTGCGACACGTCAATGTGCCATAGCGTACTTCTTATGTGTAGGGTTGATGCCGGAGCATTGCTCTTCTAGGCCGTTCCAAACATTCATGCAACGCCTTCTGTGCTGGCCACCCCTGCCCCTGGCACCTATTCTAGGTATGGCTTCTGCAGGGCCACTGTTCGTCTATCATGCTGTCCCTAGGTATGTAGAGGTCGAATTTGGGGTTTTGGCGTGGACTCAGGAGTGTGTCGTACTCCACTCAAATAAGCAGAGGTGGTCTCCTCTACGTAAGAGGGATCGACCGGACGCTGCCGAGCCTGCCATCGACGCTTCGTGTAAAGTGCGACGAGGCTGTGTAGTCGTGAATCGCGATCGTTCTTAAGAGCGGTTTCAATACGTAAGATTCACATACATTGTTTGTATACGAATGTGGTTATTGTCCGGGCCGTCGCTGCGTGAAACTCCTGCGAATACTCTCGCCCCAAGCAGAGCTATCAAGGACTTCCAGAACGTCGGCTGCACTGACTGCGCTATTTGCCCTGCTGCGGGTACCCGCTGGTGCGAGTTGCTCCTCGAGTGGACTGGGTGGTCGGCTAAGGGTAAGAGCTGATGCAAAATGCCATTCGGCATCGGCTGGTGGCGAGAATGGCGATGCCCGTGGTGAAGACGGAGACAGCGGTCCTCCTCGGGTTGGTGAGCCTGTGGGTGTAGCTTGAATTGAGTTCGATCGGCTGCGCACCGTCGTATCCAAACTTGGTATCGAACGGACGCTGCCCCCTGAGAGTCGATCTCCAGAATGCAAATCGGTAGGAGAAAAGAGTGGGCTCCCACTTGCTGACTGCTGTCCACGCTGCGCATCTGTAATGTCCTCATCGTCAATAAAAATCTCTGGCACGTTGAATGTTGGCATGGTTGCCATGCGGCCCTGCTTCTTCTGCTCCATTGCGCGCCGGAACCGACGTGCCCAGTACAAGGTATCAAAGAAACCCACGACGACATTGCGCCGGACAGCCTCTTCCACACGCTGTAGGCGAGCTCTGCGTCGTAAAAATTCCTCGAGCCTGAGTAGGCGTTAGAGTAATGTAATTGCCGTTTCTTCGTGAACTGAACATACCTCAGGCTCTTGTTGTCATTGATGACCTTGTGGTGGGCGAGGATCATGAGCAGTGAAGTGAACTGGATTCCTCGGTCTGGATCACTTGACACAAGCACCTCCTCATAAAAGGTGTTCATGCGTGCCCTTCTGCGGCGAATTTCTGAGACTGGAAGCTCTGCCAGACAGCGATTGAGCTTGTCAATATCAATCTCGGGTGAAGGTTCATGGCCTCCAAGGTTGAGGTTGGATGCGCGACGCGATGTTGTAGCGCACTCTTCGATCAATCGGCCAACAGTAAAATCACCATCGTATATTCGCATTTCGAAGATTCCAGACAATTCCTACAGATGTTTAGTGTGGAATTGTGACTTGAATCGAGAATACTTACACCTAAAAGTCTTGGAAAGACATCCCTTGAGATGTAGCCTGTCCCGTTAGGATCGAACTCAGCCCAGGCTTGCTTGAATCGTCTGACTTCTTCCCTGCTGATGACCGATAACCCACTGCTCCTCTGGTACACGTAGCTGAAACTCTCGTAAATCAACGAGACAAACAAGTTGACAAAGATGTACATGCTGAGAATGTTCCAGCTGATGAATAATGCGCGCGCCCACTCAGGACTTCCACAGTCGCTTTCGAAATATTTCCCTCCTTCTGTGCAGTATGGTTTGTCAACATTGGCAAAATCTTCCATGAACTCATTCCAACCCTCGCCCATACTCATGGTAAATAAAAAGATGAGAGCTTTAGGTACCGTACGGAAGTTCTGATTGGCAGTCTCGTTGGCACCAAATCGAGTGAGACCGAAAGTCTGTGTAAGCGCGATGGAGTACACAAGGAAAAGCACAAACCACGTAGCGAGCAGGTTCGCAATTGCTGCCAAACTTGCTGCAGCAGTCTTGAAAAGCTGATCAAGTTGGTTGTTCCTTGGAATTAGCATGAGGGCAATCGATACAAGGCAAAGCTTGTGCAGCTGGACAAAGACTCTTTCGTCGCGTTTTGCAAGGATGAGGATGGAGGTTGCAAACGTTCCAGAAACGGCGAAAACAGAGAACACATCCCAGGAACTCTTGCGAAATCGGTGCCACGTGAGACCAACAATGCGAATTACAATATTCGCGATGAACACGCAGGTTAAAGCAAGAAAAATGAAGTCTATTGAATCGTTAGCGTGCTCCTATGGTTTGGACGGCTTCATCTTACCTCTTGCTCGGTCCCAGCCGTCGTAGCCTGGGTACCATTCCAAGCAAAGCAGTATCAAATGCAGAATGAGTACTCCAGTGATGAAGCGTTGCCAACCACCTGTCTTGCGTACGGCTCGGCGGTAACACCACTCCTCCCATGACTCACGTTGCCGTGTAGAGGAAGGTCGCTTTGATGGCGAAACTTGGCGAAGCAATTTGCGCAACTCAAGCCAGGAACGTTGGTCAGTGGTGAGAAATGCTACTCCAGTTTGTTCTGTGTAATTGCGCATGAAGACCGAGATGAAGAGAGTCAGGACAAAGACTGCACCGAGCAAGTTGAAAATTATGAAGAATATGCCGTTCCCTCTGCGGTTGAAGTCCTTGGGCTGAGTGTCAGCACCAGTAATGGCCATGCTTGCGAATAACACGTCTGTCCAGCCTTCTTGTGACACAATCTGGAAGAGGATGAAGAGCGAGTTTCCAAAGTTATCGAAGTCGTAGTAGGGGTTGGAAGCTTGACGTGGTGCCAGGACATCCCAATCGAATGGTGAGCTGTTGTACTCTCCAACGCAATCTTTGAGGTTCGTTGAGTCGAGGTTACCGTCATTGCAGGTTTGAAACTGGCCAACAAAGAGGTTCAAGCCATATATAGCGAACGGGATCAACAGACTAAGGGACACAAAAGCAGCCTATAAGGATTAGTGGCGCCATTGTGAAATATTCCTTTGAACTTACAGAGAAGAGTTTCCACCATCCCCGAACTATAAGTGAGTGGAAGTGATCGCGAGTACTGTCACTGACATTGAGCAATCGAAGCGCTCTGAGAGCCTTGAAAGCACCAACAGTCCTTGTTACTTGCCCTTCATTCAAAAGCGATGTACCGACGTTGACCCACAAGGTGACTAACACAATACCATCAATAAATCCCCATGAGCCTCGAAAGTAGGCATTTGGGGTCCAGAAGAATCCATCGGCGATTACTTTGACGAGGGCTTCGAACGTGAACAGTATAGCGAAGCCCATATCAGTCCAGACGAACCAGTTTCTGACGCTGAAGTTGTGCTTCATAAAGTATTCACGCTGGTACAACGGGGTGGTAACACAGGCCAACAGCACCATGGCAATGATGGCAGCATAGATGAAGGCTGAGAATGCATACCAGATTGGTACCGATGGAGCCAGTCCCTCAATGCGGTCACCGCCACGACCAGGTCCTACGACACGCTGGCAGAGCTTACGGATAGGATTGCTGGGCCTGAATAGGAATAGAGAGACGTTGTAGTTGGGATGGTTCCGTAGGTATTCTCGCTGTGCCTTCTTGCGTCTCTCCGTAGCAGAAACCACTTCTTTGGCCATTTTTCTAGGGTCAAGGTCTTCATAAGCGCGACCATAGTCAAGTGGAGCGTAGAAGGGGTTCGGTTCCCTGTGAACGATTCTGCGCAGGATCCTCTGCCATAGAGTAGACATGGTGCCTGAGCCAACAATTGTCTTTGCTGGACGAATGCCAGGTCGTGGCTCTTCTTCACGAGCTGCAGTATCTTCATCACCTTCGTCCAAGAAATCGCGAACGACAGCATCCTTAAGCAACATCTCAGCCGCGGCAGAACCATAGTCCAGTGGGTCTCTGCGATTGGCGTGACCGAGCTTGAAAATCGATGAAAGTGACAAATTTCTATTCAACGTAAGCCAACGCCTAAAGATCCTCTAGAAGTACGCACCCATAGGAGGAGTTGAGTCCCTGCTCTTTCTGCTGTAGGAAGGCTTTGACCTGTTGCAAGCGCTTCTCATCTTCAGATACGTCAAAATTTTCTTGAATGACAGCAATGAACATATTCAAGACGATGACTGAGCTATGTTAGCATAGTTTGAAGTGGATCTGCGCATACTTACAATTAGCAAAGATGAACCAAAGGATGCAAAAGGAAGCTCCAATCCAAGCAGTACCAAAGGCCTTTTGGTAACCAGTGACAGTATACAATATCTCGGTCCAATTCTCGCTAGAGAAGATGATATACATGCCAATGAAAGAATTGAAGATATCGTTGAATGGCACGCGGATCGTCTCGCCATCAGCTGACTCAGGTATCTCGCCACGGAAAAGCTGAGAGGCAAAGATGGAGGCAAGAAACGTAAGGAGGAACACGAAAAGAATCAAGTTGAGTAGACCACTGACGTTGCCAAACACAATCATCTAGAAGGGTCAATGGTGGGCGAATTATGGAGTTAGGCATACTTACAATGAGATCCCGAGTCACAGGGACAGCCAGTACAACACGATAGACCCGCATGATCTGAAAAATACTCAGCCAGGCATAAGCCCTTCCATCGTGAGCATGTTTGACGGCTGGTATTTGAATGACAGTGGTAATGATTGCAATCATCACATCAGTGACGTTGCGCTTACTTTTGAAGAAGTGTCTCCAGTCCACAATGAATCGGACCAAGATCTCAGCGAGTAATATGAGCGTAATGATGGTCTCAGTTACGTCGATGAAGTTCTGGCGGAAGCCGCTCATTGAGGCACTCCTCATCATTTGCACAACAAGGCCAAAGGCAATAACGACCACCCATACCCCTGAAGTTTTATCGTAGACACGTTTCAAACTGCTAACGCGCTGATTTGCTTGCTCTTTCTCCATGTCTTCCTCAACAATTTGTTCGCCGGTAAAAGCACTTGTCTTGCTTTCTTCGCGAATAATTTGGAATGTTGAGGTGATGACGGCAATTAAAAGTGATATGAGCCACAAACTGAGGATCACGATGCCTACAATGAAGAAGAGGCAACTGACAAGGTAGTCGGTATCTGAAACAGTGTAGAGCAGGTCAGACCAAGTGTTGGACGACATGACAACGAAGACCAGTTCCAGGGATTGCAGGATATTGTCGAAACTCTGTGTGCCATCATGAGGATTATCACCCTCTATGCAAAAGGAGTTGACCGGACACAGGAAGCCTTTTCCATTTTTGGGGCCAGACGGTCTTCCTGCGGCAGGAATATATCCTTTGCGGACAAGAGTCCCCGATTCGTTTATGAGATGGCCGCCGCAAAATTGATCCGAGTTGGTGAAATTCTCGAATACATGGTCAGGGTCCGTCCATACGCAGTTTCTTCGGAGGCTAGACTTGAAACTTTGTACGCCGATAATCGAGAACAGTAGCCAGAAGAAACCGATCAGAAACGCCACATTCAACAACAGAGGAGCAGCTTTCTTTAGACTTCTCAGGATAACCTACACAGAATTAAGTGATATGTTTGACACAATAAAGATGAGACTTACCGAGGTACCACTTGTAAGGTTCAATAGGCGAATGATACGTAGACAGCTGAGCATCTGAAAAACCAGGATAACACGGGTGTTCTTGATGTTGAGAGCACCGAGGAGGAGGGCAATCCAGAATGAAACCACAGCAACGAAGTCGGTTCGGTTAAATGAATGTCTTAAATACGCCCGATGCGCCAATCGAACGCGTTGCCGCTCACGGGGGTCGCTTGGTCCAATCTCAGGATGCATTTGAGCAGTGGTGAATGTTCGAATTACAGAGGGTTGTTGAGGGTCCATGGTCGAAATCGTATTAGTACCATCTTTTCTTTGAGACGATTGTCTTTGGGGCCCGCCGAAGAGGTGATTGGCCTTAATACGAACGGCCTCCCGCAGCCCCACTTGTCTGTTGATGGTGCTGTATTCAACTGGGTTAATGATGAAGCCAGACACGATAATCCGAATGATGGCTTCAACCGTGTAGACAATGAACAGACCTAGGAGCACCCAGTCGATAGGCTGAAACCTTTGCAACTCCTTGACACGTCCTGGCTCATACTGCGCTTTGTCACTTGCATCAACAGCCAGAAGAATTGTCTGTACCACAATGAGAACAAGAAGAATTGGTTCGGTAACTGGATGAACAAGGACATTGCTCAATTTCATCCGCAATGTACTGTCGGCGGGGAAGATGCCCAAACTCTTGCCTCGAAATGGATTTGAAGGCTTCCGCCATTGTGCGCTTGATCTACGAGAGCGTATGATTGGTGTTGGCGGCTTCTCAACTGGGGTTGTGGGCCCGGGTGATGAAGGCCCATCGGTCATGTATTCAGGCAATGCTGTTAACGAGGGCGGTCTTTGCATGCGCGATTGATGCAGCGTAGACTTTCTCTGAATGTGTCGCTCAGCTACCTCTGAGTCGTTGGTGACATTAACAACACGCTGAGACATATTCCGAACGATGGTTCCGGCGCGATGCAGCGGCGACCCCAGATGGCTAGGTGAGAGCGAACGGTTCCTGCCTCTCGATGGGCTGAGACCTGTCGCTGCTTCCGCCAACCCAACATCACCACTGTATCTCCCCCCTGGTGATGTACCTCCAGGGCTCAGGAACTGTACGCTCTGGAAACTAGAGCGATCCATCGACCCAGGGGACACATTGTCTGCGGCACCGCTGATGGGCTGCAAATGGCGTTCGTCTGTCAGTCGAGCAGTATCGTCGTCCACAGGGAAAAAATAGCCATGGTCCTCAGAAGTAGCTCTTGGCGCATATGGGTCCTGGTTGTATGGATGGTAAGACTGTCCAGGCGATCCAGATGTAGGTATTATAGGTGATAGCGGGGGTGATGTGTCGCCCTGGAAGTTCATATCCATACCAAACCCAATAGCAGACTGAAAGGCGCCTGCGTCTATGGGCGAGTCTATCCCATCATCCTCCACCCTTCGTATCCCGCTTTGCCCAACTTCCATATTCGTATTCAGCTGGAGATGCCGTGTAGGGCTTGGCGAAACCTCTGCAATTGGCGCATACTGCGAATTTCTGTACTGCCCTGTTGCTATCGACCCAGTCTGTCTGAGCAGGTTGCGCCCTCGATCACTCAGGGTGCGGCGGTGCTGATGTGGCGGGGAGGCTCCATCGTCGGGCGGACGGTTGAGGTCTCGCAACGGTATCGATTGGTGTGTCTGGCTACGGCGATGGTTGTGATTGGGGTCGGGATATGACATTGAAGCTTATGGTCCGAATGAGCAACACTCAACTGTACATCTGGCCCGTCTTCAGCTAGTAAACACTATCTCGTGCACATGAAGGACGTGAACGGCGAACTAATGAGTGTGGAGGCGGTAGTAATAGCAGGAGGAGGTCGACAAACGCATGCACAGACTCCCAGGGGATTTTTAGGGAAGCGTATTCGGTGGGGTGGTTTGCAGGACAGAGAGATGCGAAGATGCAAAGATACCCGCGGGCGGGTTGGCGGCGGTGCCAGCTCGGTGTGGATATGCGCGTCCCCAAAAACGCCAGGGTAGCCGCAGGGAGTTCTAAGATAGGATAGGGCTGACTAGGGCAGGAACAGGAATGAACGCGTGTATTCTTAGCTCAACGCTCAATTCTCAACTTTCGCTTATAACGATCACTGGAAGAATTTGGAGGTTATCTAGAAGTAAATATTAGCCTCTATTACACCTCAGAGTACATGTGATTGAGTTTGGTAACACCAATGCGGCTCCAGCTCAGCCACCCGACGTTTCTCGATGGAGCTGATGGAGCTGATGGTCCTGCTCAAACATCTCCTTCTAGTAACTTCACGAGTTCCCCTGTCAGCTGCATCTGTTTCAGCCACACTTGGACGCATTGACAGCTTGCCTAAGCCATGAGTTAATACCGTTGACACAAGCCTCACAACTGTTCCATTTTGACTGGATCAATCCAGCACTGGTGCATTCGAGTCGGAAAAGCCGGAGTATAGTGTCGCGGGCTTGGAAGGCTACACTGACTGACATGGTACAATTTCATGCAGCTTGTTCACTTGCTTTGCAACACAAACACCATCTCTGTTAGCATGGACATTCGATACGAAGGGCTGCTAAGCCACAATAACATATCAGGAATGGACAGATTGTGCGAGTAATATAACAGTTTGATGAAGATCTCCTAGCAGCAGTGACGTGAAGGGATAATAGACGCTTTTCCCTTTTGGGGATATTTCCGAGTTGGCCGCAATTCCAGGCGACGCGCCCTTGTCTTCACCACTGCACGTCTTTCACTCGCCATATCACTTGATCTGTCTTCCACGTGCCATTTTTCGAGTCCAACGCATCTTCAACCCTGTCTACGATAACTTTTGTATTCGCACCACAACCTTTGCGCTCAGCACACGCCTTTCAAACGCGTTGCCTACGGCACGCTCCACCACAATGCCTGCCCGCAAGCGTGCCGCGAGCGAGATGGAAGTGGAGGAGACTGCGGAGCAGCCGAGTACTTTACAAAAGCTGCGCAACATGTGGCAGTTTGCAAATCTCGCGCAGTACATTGCTATATTTGGCGACGCAGTAAAGATTGACAAAGACTTTGACATCGAGGTATGCCTACTTTGCGCCGAAGTCTGCTATGAATACGTTGAACACAGGCTATGATGGAATGAGGGCTGATTGAGATGCAGGAGCTGGAATCCGAATGCTTGAAGCCTGGGCCGTCTGAGAAGCTTGTGCAGGTTGGTCTGGCGCTTTTGAAGCATGTGTCGTCGCACAAGGGCCTAACGTATGCTTTCCAATTGTTTGCACCCGTACATGTCTAATAAAAGGTAGGCCAGCCATATTCGATGAATACACGCGTCGTCAATATGTTGCCAAAGCTCCCGAGCGAAATCCTTTTGGTGAAGAGGAGGAGCCCAACAAGTTCGACGACTTCGATGTCTTCACTAAAATTCGTGTACTGCAACAACTCTCCATTTGGACACTGAACAACCCCAACTCGATACGTGAGAGATTAGCAGCCACAGACAACGAGCAAGCGTTATGGGTAAACGTATACACTGCGGTATAGCAGCCTGAGGCTAACTCTTTTTAGCGTATGGAACCTACCGGCTGGGACTCACAAGACAGAGTTTTGTTTGTGCTGGACGACAATCGCATGTACCGCCGAACCGACCCACCTCCCTCCGCACCTCCACAGAAGGCCAAAACCAGAGCTAAGCCAAAACCGAAGAAGTCAAGGGGTACCCGGGCCAGCAAGCGTCAGAAGCAGTCAACAGAGGAGCCTGAAGAGGAGATCGAGGAGGAAGCTGCCGCTGTTCAAGAGCCGGAAGTAGTCGAAGATGATGGTTTCGGTGGCATGAAATGGGAGTGCCTGTGCATCACCCTGGAAGATTATCGCGACTACCTCAGCAGTATCCGGAAGAGTCGTGATCCCAATGAGAAGATCTTGTACAAACGTCTTGAAGAAGAGGTCATTCCTGTCATGGAGGGATTAGCAGAGGAACAGGCGCGGAAACAAGCTCGTAAAGCAAAGGAGCTTGAGAACCTCCAGAAGCTCGCTACGGCAAAGCGCTCCTCTCGCATCTCGGCCAGGGTTGAGAAGCAGAAAGAGGTCGAGGAGCTTGAAGCTGCAGAACGTAAGAGGCAGGAAGAGCTTGCTATGGCCAAGGCTGAGCAGGCAAAGCAGAAGAAGTTGGAAGAGGTGAATATCACGAAGCAGTCTTTCCGGCAGAGCTAACAGTTCACAGGCACATGATTCGCGTAGAATGACACGAGAACAACGACTTCGGGAGCGTGAGGCGGCGAAGATTTTGAAGGAAGAGGAGCTACGCAAATTGCAAGATAATGAGCAGAAATTGGCTTCCAACAATGCTCGTCTGTCTGAGCGACACCTCAAAGCGATGATGAGACAACACGAAGCAGACCTCAAGCGACTCAACGAAGAAGAAGACTGGTTCTTTGATTGCGAGAAGTGCGGTATCTATGGCTCAAATCTCAACGACAACTCACCACAGGTATCATGCGAGAAGTGCAACGTGTGGCAGCACGTCAAGTGCCATGGCATTTCAGAAGAAGAAGTGGAAGATCCTAAATTCGAATTTGTCTGCACGTCATGTAAGCGCAAAGAGGAGGAAGCCAATCCACTCAAGCTGCCGCCCCTGAAACTACGTTTGACATCAGCATCACCAGCTTCGCAAGAGAACGGCGAAGGCTCTGCAGGCTCGGTGCACCGTCTAGAGTCTGTCCCGATACCTGCACCACAACTCACACCGTCGATAGGCCACCAACCCCACTTCCAGTCTGTACAACCTTGGGTGGATGGACCCAGTTTATCTCCTCGGGGACAAGCTCTTGGTCCTCCAGGCATTCAAAACTCAGAAGCTGCTTACGGGTCACCGTCTCGTATTCCAGATGGCAGTTCTTCGCCAATACGGCAACGGCCGACCTCCTCGTCGCGACCAGCCAAAAGCTCATTCAGATCAAACGGCTTAGGTTCTTCACCGCCACCATTCAACCTGCCACAAGCACCTACAAGTCCTTTCAAGAGCATACGCATGCCTCTCCCCCAACAGAATGGAAATCCTTTTGCAATATCAAGCCCATTCGGTCCAGCACAACATACACCTGTTGCTCAAAGCTTCAATCAAAGCTTCAATCAAAGCTTCAGCCGGCCAAGCACAGCCGTCGGACCCACCGGATCACCCGTAAAGCACTCGCCCGCCAATTCACCACGTCCCGCAAATGGCCTGCCGACAATCTATAACTTCAATAGTCCGCACTCCTCATTCCCACCTAGCTCCGCCCAACGACCTTCCTTCTCACCAACAAAGCACAGCTCGCCCGCCCCAATGCCACAAATGTCTTCGCCGGTGCCAGCGTCGGTACGCATTGCTCCTTCGCCATCCCAAATGCCTGCGCAGATACTGCCTGATGCTGTCCCTGCACCACTGAAGCACGATGGTGCTCGTCCAACATCGAGCCATGAGATGAGCGAGACGCCTATCTTCCCACCAGTCAAGAGTTTGAATCCAGACTCGAGTCCGCAAATTCTAAGTCCCCCAGTCAAGAAGAGTAGTCCGGCGCCGGATAGGCATCGACTTGCCCCAATTGGGGAGAGTGGGTTTGGTTCGCCTCGTTGAGCAATAACTATCTTCTCTCTGCGCTCTCATTCCAATTTTGTCGCGTTCGCCTTCATATTACTGTTATTTTTACGCAGTCTGGATCACTGCCTATACACGCGAGGTAGCGTATAACGTGTTGGAGAAACGAGTTGTCGTCCATTTGCATATAGGACACTGAAAGGGGAAAGCATCGCATGTATGGTATATTAGAGTGTACTGTTTGTGACAATAAGTCGAGGAATCCGCCATTGCTTCATATTACAAGTACAGTATCGCTGTCTGTATTACTACATTTTAGATGAGCATGTTCAGATTCAGAACGCTCCTGAAATCAGCACTAATCTTTGGCAAATATCGAATACCAAAGAATTTCTCAGTTTACATAAGTCGCATCATGAGTATTGGCTTACCCAATTCTCACCGTACAATCAACGCCATATACAAGGATGACGTCAATGTGACCGTCCACACTTCATGACGACTACACACAACAACTTCCACCTGTTGCTAGACATCCATCTACTTTCCTCTTTACCTCGATATTTAGATCTCGGCTTTACAGTGCTCACCTAAACCTTATCATCATGTTAAACACCAAACCCCCCACTGCAAATTCCGGTATTAACCCCAATCTCAAAACCAACACCTCTGCAATCCGCAAGGCCTTCCTCGCAGAAGCAATAGCAAATCTCTCCATGGCTCCATTGGTCACAAACACATCTTGGGTGCTCTCCCTGATCCTTAATCGCCCGTCAGATGCCAACCCTTCTTGCATCCTCTTCGCACGTCTCTTCGGTGCTATTGTGATTGGAGGCTTGACATCTGCTCTCCTCGCTGGGTACATGAATACGCGCCGTGGAGTTGAGAGCAGAAGGCCTACTTATCTGATACTAGGCATTGGGGAGGCGATGCTTATTCCAATTTTGGTGAATGAGATGTTGAAAGATAGTGGGATTGAGGCAGCAGTCAGCAAAAAAGTCGCAGGAATCGGTACTGGAGTTTTACTTCCACTGCTGTTTTGGAGGTCATATGTACTCATTGTGAGACCGGATCTTTTGGGGAGGTATGAAGAGAAAAGGAGTAGTGAGAACGTGGGTGACTGTAAGTCAGATTGAACCATAGGCTTTAGGTGTTCCATTAATGTGGTCCAGATGGTACTATTAACTCTTGTGACGAGTAATGTGTGTATGAAGCAGGCCCAGCATGAGGGCTTTGGTGTATGGGACAGAATGAATTGATATCATAGAAAGCCTCCCGATATGTACATAGCATATCACTTGAAGAAATGGCCCATGTCGTTTAAATCTTTCCAAATCTTCCAAATTTTTTTGAATCCCGGGTTCTGATATGCATCCACCATAACGCCACGCTGAAACAAATGCAAACCTTCGCATTATACACTGTTCTTTGGTCACGTGTGTGCTTCGACCCTAGTCCTCGAAACCACCCCACTCGTCATCCTCCTCCGACTCTGGCTCTGCCATGACCTCATCCTGTTGCCCTCTCCATGTGCGCAGCGTTTCGTCTGTCAGTGTCTCCTTCGCAGCTTCCCTGACAACCTTCAAACTGCCATTCTTTGCCAGCTCCTCGATCGGATGTAGCAGCATTTCCAGTGTTTCTTGTTTTTTCTCGCTTTCCCAATTCGAATCGACCTTCTCAAGCTCATCGACCCAAACATCCAGTACATGGTATCGTAGGCCATTTGGAATCTTCATGTCGGTAGGGTTGAGTGGTGTCTCCACCAGAATCTCGTTCCATTCCTTCACTATTGACGACTTCCACTTCTTTGCCGCGAGGTATTGGAACGATGCATTGACATATTGACGAATGAGGTAGAGGTATTTGTCGAGGCGTAAAGCCTCAATGTTTGTCCATTCGCGGGCCATGGTAAGGAAAAAAGCGCGAATGAACGGGAGTGCGACGCCAGAACGGAGGATTGACACTAATGAAGCCAAATCACGCGAGAGTCGCTGTTGGAGGGCAGGCTTATCTTGCATCCATAGGCCTAGGATTTGGTCAGAATGAGTTCTACTTCACAACCGAAACTAAAGGGTGCATGAAGGCGCATAGCAAAGGCTGCACGGTTGAGGACGCTCTCCCTAACTGTCATAAGACGTACAGTAAAACAAGCCCTTCCAGAGCTTCAACAAATCGAGTTCTGAGATTTCTGAACGTCCACCGAGATACGTTCGTAGGGAATCGAGCGCATTGTCGCGAATCTCCTTATCTGTAGCGGATGTTAGGATTTGCCTGCCTTTCAAACCACAAATTGGACTGACCGCTTGACGCGAGATTTTTAATGAACGGGCTGTCGGTAGCCATAGCGAAATATATGGAGTGTGCGAAGGTTATCTTTGATGGAATGCTTATTGTTGGTGGGGACTTTTTTCTGGCAGGTGCGATGCAATCGATAAGCTAGCGTCGCATTAGTGGATAGCCCTACAAACAAGGCCACACTTTCTTGAACTGAACACAGTGCAAACCAAAAAGTAAGGTTCGCATTAAAGAGCATAGGTCTAAACGTCAGAATTTTTGTTGGCCTCTATTATTTTAATCACATATTGTAGTTGCATACTCTCATTACAGCACCAAATCAGATTTGCGATACCAGGAGGAAAGAACAAATGTTCCATTCTAACAAACCCAGCTCTCGTATCGAATAACGTACCGGGCAAGCGCCACACTTATGCCAAGACTACACCAAACATTCACTCTTTCCACAACGTCTCCATGCGATAGCATGGGAATATTCTCAGACGGAACAAAAATACAACTTGCTTTTCAGGCTATTCAGCAAGATGTATATCTCTCTGTACGACACACTGCAGCAACCTACAAAGTGACTGAAAGAGCACGTAGAAGACGACGCGACAAAACTCTTTCCCAACGCAATTGCGTGCCTGACTCAATGAAGCTCACAAGAATTGAGGACAACATAATTGCTCGGTGTGGTCTGAAGCAAGAAGAGCGCGGATGTTTGCCCCGGCTCTCTGATGTGAAGGGTATGGCCAATCCTTTACTCGCTGAGCGCTACCAGCCCCCTGTTGGCAAGGACTAGGCTAGCCCGTTCTTTGGGCATCGACTGGGGCCTAAGGTCAGGTTCAATCGACGGCACAGCACAAAAGAGCAAAATTTGAAGACACTGAAGCTACCCAGGGCTGATTCCAGTCTGTGGAGAATACGAAAGCCATGACATCTTAGATGAGGATACCGACAGCTTTGACGAGTCTAACTTCATGATGGTCGCTATATCAACACCAATCGTTGGCACAGGTTCTAAGCGCCAAAGATGATCAAAGGCTATGCAGCAGGGCGATCGAGAGTGAACCAATATCACCCAAGGCATCAACGTGAAGGGGTGGACCATTTTACTCTTCATTGTTTTCTCTAGTAAGGATCATCACTCACCTGGAACAAGGAGCCAATATACCTGATGACTGGTCTATCGATGTCTCTGAAGATGATAGACAACCAATATGCTCGATTTTCAGTGGCTAAATCACTTTGATATACACACAAAGAGATGCGCTGGAAGTATATTTCGGATGCATATTCCGGGCAGTCGTAAGAGCCACAACTCAGTCAAACTCCATCGGTACTGCGAGGAGCACAGGATTATCGCTCTTTGTACGACTTCTCACGTGTTCCACATACTGCAGCTGCTTAACTTGAGTCGTTCTATCGCAATGAAAAAGGACCATGATCCTTAAGCCAAGGGCCTGGCGGACAATGAGATCACACATATCACTAAACCTAAGTTCTTGCTGTGCTCCAAAACTGTTTTTCATGCTTCAATCACCAAGAGCAATATCACAAGGAGGCTTAGAGGCGCCGGCTTGGTCCTATTTGACCCGAAGGCTGTTATCAAAGCTTGAAGTACCGTTGCGCACGCCGACGCCACCTGCCACAGATGAGCGGTACAAGGAAATTAGAATTTCAAACAGCACTACGAATTTATACCTTGATCAAATCTAGTTTCAGATTGGATTCAAATTTATGTTAATAGCTCGCAGATTGCAATGGTTGATACCCTCAATCGGCTCACCAAAGGCAGAGAGTTGTTTGCGCATCCACTAATTTTAACACGTAACCAGGTTGCTAAACTTCAAGCAGTCAATGAGATGCCCATGTCATACCCATGTAAGAGAGGGCCAATTCAGCGGGAAAGGACTTTTACACCCACTGAAGGAATGCAATTGACTACTCCAAAAGAGTCCAGCGTTCATAGGAACAAAAATATTAACAAATAAAGAACACATATATGGTAGCAGCCCGTCTTCAAGACACTGTAAGGCATGTGTTGAGGTTGAGCACAATGTTTGGATACGTAAGGAAAACGTGGAAATGGGTTTAGATTGGCCAAGTAGTATGTTGTTGCAAAGTAGTTGTGGCCGTGGCAAACTTGCAGCACTCGCTCGCGATTTACGTTTTTGTACTACTTTGATTCAGCCTCTCAAGTATTAACACATCCTGTGCCGGTACAATACGTGTGTTACGTTCACTCTTCTCTGCATGAGCGCGCTAGTCCCTTTGAGCCTAGCGACACCTTGGCAGTAACACATAGTATATAAGTCAATCCCGTGCCTACCTTATCTTCGTCCTCGTAGCCATCAAGGTACCAGATTTCAGATCTCTATCAACCGTAGTGGTATGTGAATCCTCCTAACATCTTATGCAATTAAATTTTGTGGAATGCTATGCTTAAGCATATGATGACTCTCATATCCAGAGATGTCAACAATCAGTTGATCGGCAGGCCTATTTCCTGATCGAGCGTGGCAAGGACCACTCTTTGTTCAATGACACGCTTAAATAGGAAATAGGTCGGCCGATCAACTGATTGTTGACGTCTCTACTCGTATCTTATTAGGAGCTGTCCATTAGCCCAAGATGCTACAAGATATAGGAAAGATGCAGAACCGTTTACTCAGAAATCTCTATTACTCCGCCTATTGAATGACCTGACGGACTACCCAACAGCTGAAGGTGTAAGCAATCAATCAGATGGGCTGACTGATTTGTGAACGAGCCACTTGTCGGCACTTGCACTGCTCCCCTGGTAAGCACAGGAATGATGTACTCTGATATGATGAGTCGCACCGGAAAACCAACCCGCAAAACGATCGAAGGACAAGGACACTAATAGGTAAGACGGGAAGATGAAAGGTACAAAATGACCAACGTGGTACCACCATAAGCAAGAGCTAGAGAGTGGACTGTAAAAGAGAAAGCTCCATCCGTCCATTGTACTTAAATATAGCTTTACATGTCGTATACCATGCAAGGCATCCCATAATACCAGCAAGATGACATCGAAGGATCTTATAGAGAAAACACTATCTGCGTTACACAGTGAGTTACGAAGAAGCTAATTTCTATTAGGTTATAGTGTTGTGGTCCGTGCGCATATCCGCACTATAGCTTCACAAATGACTTCCATGGATGACTGCAACACCACAAAATAGCCTATCTTGTAGTTGGTTTCTCTGGAAAGCATTAAAAAATCGTGACTGATTTTTTAGGTTGGTAAAGCATTATTTTAGGGGGCTTTGTGCAAGAGGTTGTAAATGCGGCGCATACTTATAGGCTGTGCACGGACCATATTGTTAAAATGAGCTTCTTCCTATTTCACACAGCGGATGGAGTAGGCATCGTATATGGCTAAAGGCAGTGCGGACACATCGCAGAAGTCACTAAGATACATGCACGTTCATAGCCGAGGATATATCAAGGGTGTTCTAAATCTCGAACTTGGCAGTTATGAAGGCTTAGGTATCTCTACTGCAGATGTTCTATAGGCGTCCATGCCGATCTAAGAATAAATTGATGTCAAAGTTCTACCGCATTTGGTCGACATTTTATCCAAAAAGTTCGAAACATTATCAAAGGGCACCAGGGATGACTTGTTGGATGTAAAAATGTCACAGAAGGTTGTGGAACAAAACATGTGGATTTTTTTTCCAACTGTCATGCGTCAAGAAATGCGTATTTTATTAGCTTTTATATGGAAGCTGCATCGTCATGGGCACCCTGCGCACAGAGCTTTTAGTCTGAAACATGAGAGGCTGGAATATAGGTGATCCAAGCGCGCTTATCTAATCGCAACTTAGATCTTGCAAGTTGCGTGGATGCTACACTCTAGCATCTCTCTAACTAACAACGATACCTAATCAGCACTTGTGAGCTGCTAACGTGTCTAATACAGACATCTAATTCGTATTTAACAGCTTTGTTGCATACAGCAACCCAAATTTTAAAGCTTTGCGCTCCGCTTTAAACATTTGTAAGTCCCGCCCCCCTTAACTTACCTAGGTCGCAACTGCAGGGTTTGTTGCGGCCAGAAAGATGCCTGCGAACTAAATTGACGTCTTCTGAGCCATTCACAAAGCTAGCTGACCTTATGCAGGGCGGTAATGCCCGCTATGGTTGTGATACCAAGCGGCAGCCGTCATACGCGTCGAGTTGCCGTGGACAAGGTAAGATGACTTCCAACATGTTCCTTTACGTGTAAATAACCGTTGACGTTCTCAGGTTCATTCTATTGTCTGCAATCGCGTGAAAGACGGTGTCCGTACTTCCCCCCTTCACGACTCTTGATGGTCCGTGCGCGTTGATACTAATGCCGCTGTTACAGGATGAACAGTATCTTGTTCGTTGGCATACGGAGAAGAAAACATCGAATCCTCCACTTAGTTGGCACCTCATCAATGAACTTCGGCGATGTTTAGAACACGTCCAAGACTATCTAGACGATCGAGAGGAGTTAGTGAAATCGGAAGCGGGTGATGAGGGTTTTGCTAATTACGGTTTAGGTTGCGAAAAATCGCATCTCAGAACCTGATGTCTTCAAAGAAACGTAAGAGTCCAGAAACTGGTCTAGATATCGAGCGTCGCCCATCGCCGTTTGATCGACGTCTACAACAAGACAGCAGAACATCATCAGTATCAAGGTCCTCCCCCATTTCTTCTTGCGTTCCATCGACTTATTATTTACCTCATGATACCTATAACGGTGTAATGGATGAAGACGAAAATGGTTTTATCTTCTGTCGACCTGTGAGTGCGATCGTATCAATTACTGCTCATTTCCTCACCCTTTTAGGCAAACAATCCGGACATCGCTCGGATCTCCATGGCGAGTGTCCTTTCTCCAGAAAGTAGACGAGCTGCATATGAAGCAGAAGTTCGAAATGCCCACGCACTCATCCGGGCAGAGTACGTTCGAAGACTAAGGAGGGTTCCTGGTCACCCGATCCACCTCTTCAACACGTTCGATGCATCTACTCCCTCATTGCGCTTCAGATATGTCTCTGAGCATGTACTGACAAAGGGTGTTCAGTATGACCAAGACACAGCAACTGGTTGTCAGGGATGCACACCGAATATAGGCCGCGGTATTGGTTGTGAGTATGCGAGAAAATGCCAATGTTTGGAGTATGCCGCTGTGGACGAATCGCGGATCGACCCCAGTCAGATGGCAGAATATCAACGTATTGTTGCTACAGGCGGTTCGACAATGGGGTGGCCAAAAAAATTTCCCTACTTTGCCGACGGCACAAAGGTTCAACGCACCGGATCCCTGGTACCCTTCTATTTACACTCTCGCCGACCGATTTATGAATGTAACGACAAATGCCGTTGCAGCCCACTGTGCCGCAATAAGAACGTGCAATTTGGTCGTCAGGTGGAAGTTGAGATTTTCAAGACAGCGGGTGGCCGAGGGTGGGGCTTACGGTGTCTTCAAGATCTTCACCAAGGCCAATTCATCGACACGTATCGCGGTGAAGTCATTACTGATGAAGAAGCCACGCGTCGAGAAGAAACCTCTTCGAAGTCGAAAGCGTCATACCTGTACTCACTCGACAAGTTTGCAGAATCCGAAGAGCTGGAGCACGAGCCCTATGTGGTGGATGGCGAATTTATGGGTGGGCCTACGAAATTTATCAACCACTCATGCGAGCCGAACTGCAGACAATACACCGTCAGCTACAACAAGAACAATCCGTACATCTACGATATTGCGTTCTTTGCACGTCGCGATATTCCAGCTGGTGAGGAGTTGACGTTTGACTACCTTGACAAGGAAGAAGGGGAGGAGATGGAGCATCCGGGTGAAGATGCTATTCCGTGTCTTTGTGGTGCAGCGAAATGCCGTAAGTGGCTGTGGACATAGCAACAAGTCAGACATTCTCCAGACAGTAGTGTACGCTGCTTTATGCTTCTCGGTGTCGGCAACCAGTTGCACACATGACATATCAAGACAGGTGTGGCTTGGAGATTTTTGTTGCGAGCCCAAACACCCTGTCCTTTTAAGCTTTCTCTCCATCACATTCGGTGTTTTCGGGACTCAGATGAATGCGTATACTCCAGCACTGTTCCATAAGCTAGCGGTCGGGCGGGCATTGACGACCACCAAGCTACTAGATGGCAAGATCGACAAGGGCAACCGCATCGGGCATGCGATTTGCTTCCACGTTTAAATTACAACGGTTGACTGCTATCTGCTAGATAAATTATCAAAGCGAATTACATCCTTTCACTTGCAGCTTCTTCTATAACAGTATCACACTTCCATCCTAGGAATCACTCTTACCAGGCACGATTTTGTAACATTTCCCCTGTCTACCAAACATCTGCTGTAGGTCTCTGACAATCGCATCCGGCCTCTCCCATGCGGCAAAATGTCCCCCTTATCGTTATTGCTCTCGAGAACAACAGGACCTATTACCAGTCAGTACACTGTTGTCTACACATATTTAGCCTAAGACGTACCCATCGTTCTTGCCCATATCCTTGGCACAACACTCAGCTCTCTTGGGAAATGTGCCACTCCCAATTTCATCCTGTCCACCCACTGGCTGGCGCGGTCCCTGTTCGGGACTTTGTCTGCTGGGTTGTGCTGTGCCTCGTAGTAGATCCGGACATGTGCGTTTGGTCCGCTCGTGCTTAACCAGTATATGCTAACCCAGGTTAAGATTTCATCGTCGGTCCAAGGATAGCTGTCTGTCCAATCCACTAATTCTCGTAGATCCAGGCTAGTAGGGCCACAGGGCTATCAGCAAAAGCATAAGGAATAGTTTGCGGTTTTGTGGATTGTAAGAGATGGTAGGCCTGTCCCTGGTCGATGAACCAGCGTGAGCGCTCAATGCCTTTCCGCTCTGAATCCGTGTAGGGCGTCAGAGCATGCTGGAGTGCCAGCATGTGTTGAGAGGTGAAGCTTGGCGGTTGGGCCCTCACCATGTTGATGTGGTTTGCCAGGACATGGTCGGGGTAAAGGACGCCCAGAATGCGGGTGATGTAGAACCCCTAGTCTCCACCTTGGGTCACATACTTCTTGTAGCCTAGCTGCTGCATCAACCGGTGGCATGTCTGCATACTGTGACAGCGCAAACCCAGCTTTTCTGACCTTTGAACTGAAGCCTAAGTTAGGTAGGGAAGGTGCAACAACATGAAAGGCAGGTTTGTCCTCTTCCTCGCCTTGCTCGAGTAGGGGTAAAAACTTCTTAACCTCGATGAAAGAGCCAGGCCACCCATGTACAAACAGCAGCGAAATAGCATTTGGATTTGTGCTTTTCTTCCAAACGAAATGCACGTCGATTAGGTCAAAAATTTCCACCTCAACGCTTTGATGGTAGTTAGGTAGTTTGTTCAGATCAGTTTCTACATCACGCCACGAGAATTGAGTCTCCCAATGCTTGGCAAGGCGTTTGATATCTGCTAGGGGGGAACCATAAGGCCACTGGGACGGTGCATCGAACTCATCCGGGAAGTCGGCGTCAGAGAGCTTCCGCTTGAGCTTGTTAATAGCAGCATCTGGTATTGAGATAGTATAGGGCTGGGCTGAGGCCATTGTAAAAGTGTGCCGTTAGGATGCTTGACAACGGTAGCGCCTGGGTCGATTTAGTGGTCGAAGAGGGATGGTTGATGATTGTCGCGTATTGGTTTGTAAAGTGTTTGCTCACAGTGAAATTGCTACAGCAAGTTATTGTTTGTCAGAGACCCTTCCCCGTATCTCAGACTTACATCATCGGTAGAACCTTCCTTTGTTCACAAACACAACTTGATGGACGAATATCAAACTGACATTTTAAAACACAAATGCTGGTGCAAGGTCGATTTACCATAGTGGCTGTGACGGGCCTAACCCAAGTGTGCACCCTATCGATGATGCCCAGTCCACCTAAGTCAGAAGGAGAGAATGACGCAAGGACTTGTAGTCTATCGCTTACAATACCGTCGCATGGTTCTGGCCGAATCATATGTGAGTCAACGTAAAGAATGTTGTACATCAATGTCAAAGTCGATATTAGTGAGTGATGCCTAAGGTGACCGTTTCTTAGCTACCCTTGACCTTAATCCACCCTGGACTATGCTCGACAGAGCAACACCTTCAGCTCCAATATCAATCATGGGCTGGTAGCATGTTGAATTGTAAGTTTCTGTATTACTGGTTCGGATATGTACACTCCCAAGGATACCATGTTCCAGAGGAAGACTGTGCCCACAGGCGTGGGAAACCCTTAAGGATACTTTTCCTATCTTTCTTATGTCGACCGCGCCCTTGCATTTGCCCTGCGAGACAAGAGCTACGCTTTTCAGCGGCTTGAAGCAGAACCAATACTGCTGAAATCATGTGACAATGTCATGTGACTGTCTAGCACATATATATAACGTGGTTCCCCACCGAGCGGCCCACCCCACCGAGTGGCCACCCCCCACCAAAATCATACCTGTTACTTGTCTATTATCTTCGCACCACAACAATGCACAAAATTTTATTGTGGCCCATATTATTATTCAGAAGCATCGCTATCGTCTGGATCTGCTATTTCCGTAGTACAGGTACGTGTGTTGTGGCCAGGCTTACCGCAACGCCCGCAGTGCCTCTGCCTGCGCACCCTCTTTGCAGGCTGTTCAGGTACCTCCTCACCACCACCATCCTTCTCAGCTACCAAATCTAGTACATTACCTACTGTAAGACTCTCGTCTGCCCGAATATACTTTCTTTTGCGACTGCGCTGCTCTGTCATGGCATCTATTGCCTTGCGAAGACCTGCAATTTCCCTAGTCTGCAACGCCGAATTATGACCTATGGTAGCTATGCCTTTAGCAAGCGAATCAACAGCCTGTAGAAGAGGTGAAATGGGTGACCCTCTGTGTTTTTGTATGCTCTCGCGAACTAGCGTTGTTTGGGCCTCTACCTCGAGAAGGTTGCTTGGTGTTTTGGATTCCCATGGAGTGTCCTGTGGTGGTGATGGTGTCGGCGTGCGAAGCACCACATCAAGCTTCGATAACACTCGCTCTGGATCATGGAAATCCAGTCCGGTGTCTCTAAAGCCTGCTAAGATATTATCTCTTGTAATTGCCTTGTCAAAGGCGTTGCGGAAGGCTGGTAGGAAGGTCTCTTTTTTGACTTGCGTGCCTGAGTACCGTGACCAACTGTCAATCTCGGTGTAGTACGCCCGCTTCAAGGGGCCAAAACAACCCACATTCAGCGGCTGCAATAGGTGCGATGAGTGTAGAGGCACACAGAGAACAATGATTTTATGTTCCTTACAGTATTCGTAAAATTCCTCTGTGTTGTGGCTCCCGTGGCCGTCCACAATCAGCAAGCGGTACGCGCCCACAGTACGCTCCTTTGTGTGCGCGTCAAAGTGCTTCAACCACTTCAAATCAAGCTCATTTGTTGTCCAGCCATTGGAGCTGACCTTGATTGCCCAATCGCGAGGCATACCTGCTGACCAGCTCGATATAAGGACCTTTCCAGCAAAGATGACGAAGGGTGGGATAGCCCATCCTGCAGCGCAAATGCCCTGGATGATTGTGACCCACTCGCGGTTGCCTGGCTGTATCTTTAAAGGATTGTTTTGGTTCCCAGAGGCTGTAAAGACCATTTGACTTTTAATTACGCCCATGATGAACCCAGATTCATCGAAATTATGTGTCTTCGTCCAGGATGCCGTACTTCTTCTTTGTCTTCTTCACAAGCTTGAACCAGCGCGTTATAACGCGTGCGTCTTCGTTCAGAGCTCGTTGTCAATCGTATGGACGGCTACGTTGAAGCTTGATCTTCTTGGTACGCGTCTTGAACCTGTCTACCCAATGCTTGCCAACAGGTCCTTCACCGCGCGCAGCGAGTAGATCGCTGGCCATTTCTTCAATCATGGTTTTCGTAGCGCTTAATCCTTTGGTATCTAGCTCAATTATACGTGACACTATCACCTCCTCCTCTAAAGCTGTCAATCTCTTTGAATTGGGCTCAGTTTCGGCTCGTGAACACTGTCCAGCGCATCGTCGTCTTAGCGTGGTTCGGGGGATACCAAAAGCTTTGCTTGCATGTCTTATACTGTCTGGTACAGTATCTTGGGTAGCCTGGATAGCAAGGGATAGTGTGCCTTCATTGTAGGTCCGTTGGGCATTGCGTTGTGGTGGCACTGTGGATAAAAGACAGATGATGGAGAAAAGTTGGTTTGGGTGGCCACTCGGTGGGATGGGCCGCTCGGTGGAAAACCACGTTAGAGCAAATAACAATATCAATGAATGACTTTGGGAGGGAGCCTCTCGCCAGTGAACTGCTTCGGCTTTTCCCATTACAAGAGTTGGAGATGAGATCTCAATAATAGGATCGATTAAAGTGATACAACACAGTGCTACAAGGTATTATCCCACTATATATTAGAGGACTTCAGACATTAACTCATTGAGTCGTGAGCCAGTAACGTGTTTGTTCGCCGTGTTCTCAGCCGGCAGTTCAGAAGTACTAAAATGACCGATAACCATTGCCTCTAAAGATCTGAGATCATAGCAAAGAGACACTTAATTATGAGTCCGTGGGCTCGTAGCACCATTGCATATGGTAGTTCCCGCGGAGTAAAAGTATACAAGCAGGCCAAAAAGATCTTAGCACGTATCCGGGACGGTAGCATTGGCCATTCCTAAGTATTGTTATCTGGTTGCAAATCGCTGAAAACGGGCTGCAAAGACAGCTAGATCCAGAGATACTGCTGGCCTCATGGATATATCATGTGTCCTGGTCTTACGTGTGTGCAGATCATTCAGTCACTGAGAGATATACAGACAGTAGGCATAACTAGTGCAATCAATACAGCTCTCATTTCTTCACATGCCTTCTCCTGCCCTCACACCTATCCTTAGAGACACATATCTCAGGGCCGGATTACAATTGGGATAAAGCAGAGAGAAAACAAGGACGAGTATGGTCCAGGGTACCCACTCCCACGCAGAAAAGTACCAAGACACGCTTCTTGCTGGTCAATTTACTGTCTTCCAGCCTGTGGAAACTTGATATGCTCCGTCGCTCACAGCTGTGTCTTCAAGAGGTATACAAGCCCATGTAAATTCCCAAGTGTAGTAGAGGGGTATCGATGAAGGGGTGTCGAGGATTGAGGTTCTGTCTTCTGGTGGCTGCCTGACAAGCTAAATCGTCATCTGAGGATAAAAGTGGATCCTGGTTGCGTTTGCGCGGCAGCGGTATTTTCTTTTTTTAAAAAAATTATACGTCCTCTGCCTCGCAGTGCGGATGGCTATAATGCGCTTGTACCATTCGCTTCCGAAGTTGCACTATGAAGGGAGGACTGAAGTTGGTTTTGGTGCTGGACACTTGTGTATGGCTGCTTTCTGAGTCAGTGCCTTGCTAGCCTATTATCGTGAGGATTTGGAGAAATATTTCAAACCTCACTTATTTGATTGCCTTCAGGCTACCAATGTTTTGAAAAGCTTGCCACCAACATAGCTTGAGGTCGATGGGCATACGATTTGCGTCTTACGTGTATAACGTGACCATATGGGGTTTTCGTGGATTATCGTACAATTGTCTTAGTTGCCACAACCTGCCATTCTTGTGCACCCGAGTGGATTACAATACTCTTGATATCCTGAACTGTGACACTAAATAGCGTGGTGTTTCTGGGTCTCTCGTGAATGGTCTCTGATGTCAAATAAGCGGAAAAGGCAGGCTGGGGTTCTGCGGAGTATAATGGATGTGATGAAGTCCTGGTTATTAGGTCCACGATTCAGGATTTTGCAGCCAACTGGCTGGGAGCCTATCTGCTTGAAGAGCTCTTCTGATGCCAGCCATGTAGTGGTGAGAGCCTGTGCCTGTCAGAACGCAGTGTGAGCTGGCTAACGTCTGCAACGCAATGCGTGTTCATTGCTCTGAAACTCTGGCTGAATTTTGTTCTAGTGTATTTACAGCGGATTTCTGGTTCTCATACTCCAGGGGAGTCTCTCAGCCTAGTTGCCTACCATACCTTGATCGGCATGGCTGTAGGAATGATGTGAGGAGTGAGGCTTTTGATCCTCCCGCATTACGCTTACCTGACAGCGAATAAACATGGTTTCAGAGCTGAGCATCGGGAAGTACTGCAATGAAGATCTTTTTGGCACGTCTGTGCGAACTTTTTGAGTCTGGATTTGAGCCTGTTGTCTGTGCTGTCGCCCCTTTCTTTCCATGAAGACTTAGGGGCTTCGGGCCATATCCATGTGTGGAAGCTATAGTATAGAGACTTGTTTTCGTAGTTAGATCAAGGATGGCTTGTTGTCACAACTCCACTTTGCCGCTTATGAGCCTAATATGCATACATCGACCACCTTTTGGTTGCAAAAGTGACCCAGACGTATTGACGCAGGTTGTAGGTTTGCGCCGTCTGAGCAACACAGTTCACGCCACTGTCGGTAGTTCATATGCCTAGGTTAGACCACGGAAGGAGATTTTTGATGTCGTAGATCTTTCTGCCAGTCATTTAAGGTGCATAGATTGTTTTGGTTGGGAGTTTCGTGGGTCCGTGTGGCCCAATTAGGAATAGGGCGATGCTGTAGACGGATTGGCGTCGGTTTCTGCAATACCGGCCATCCTGCCCTTTCGTACCCCTTCACTTAATAACGCAAGGGTCAGTCAAAAATTGTGGAATCACCAGCGATGCAGGCTTCTGTAAGATCGAAGATTGGTGTTCGGCGTTGCCGCACTGCTATGCGCAGGTATGTACACGCATTCAAACAAAATCAAAGTTTTGTGTAGATTGTTAACTTTGGTTGACAACTCTATAAACATGTTTTGGTCCGTCTAGTTTCCTGGTTCAAAGAGAACAGCACAATTCATTCTGAAGCTTGTTTGATTCTGACGACTTTATCTGTGAGATTTGAGGAAGAGATAGAAAGGGCTTAGTGCATTCGCGCAGCTGCATGATAACTCAGACATGGCCAGAGGACAATAGGCGGATACCGACAAACAGCAGAAGAACAGGCACAAGCGATTAGTTCTGCAGAAGGGGAATTACGAGAGACCAGAGTTAGGCCGAGATTTTCCTGGTGGCAGCGGACACCAAGGCGACAATCTACCAAAGAGAACTTCACATGGCCAGTATTCCAACAAGCATGGAGAGAAAAGATGAATATCAGTTGGAGCAGACGATCAGAGTCGGCGACACCTTAAACACTGAGTGTGTCATATCGGCGAAACGCCGAACATCATTTGGTATGAACGCCACAATGGAAGGTGTTTTCATCTAAAGAAAGTGCTTCGAGTTCCCTCAATGCATCATTCCTCCAATCGCACATGCTCCGCCACATTTACCGCTCCAGTTGACTTAAACATTCTAAGCAATGCCAAGCTCTGATCCTGAGCACTGACAGCTTCCAAATTGTATGGGCGCATTTCCCCCACAGTCCTGCCTGATATTCTCCGAAATAGGCGCAGGCGATATTAACGGCACGAACCTGGCATCAAGTACTACCTCGGGTATCTCTTACAACGGTTGCCATCACCCCTTCACGCACGGCTACTTGCACCCGCAAATTAACTCCAGCGGAACCACTGTTGATTTCTCTGTTTTGGTCTGTGCGGGATGTTTCAAGATGAGTGTAACCACTTCTGCCGGTGGAAGCAGCATGACCTCAACTTATGGGAAACAAGATTAAGAAACAAAACATCAGAGCTTGGAGATGAGTGTGATTGAGAGATATATAAAGGTCTTCACGACTAATCGATGACATTATCAGCATCCTCTTCTACACACTCTTTTATAGCTTCTTGCAACGCAATCCATCAATCATGCATATCTCCAGCATCCTGTCCACCAGCATTGCGCTGTTGACATCTGCTGCCACCGTTCAGGCGCAGAGCTGCAGCCTCCCTTCGACCTACCGCTGGTCATCGACTGGACCACTCGCCAGTCCCAAGAACGGCTGGGCCTCCCTCAAAGACTTCACCACCGTCAACTACAATGGCAAGAAGCTTGTATATGGCTCAACTGCTAGCTCTGGCGGAAAGTACGGCTCGATGAATTTCGGACTTGTCAACAACTGGTCCGATCTCGCGTCTGCCAGTCAGAACGCGATGACATCCTTCAACGCTGTCGCACCTACTCTTTTTTACTTTGCTCCTAAGAAGGTCTGGGTCCTTGCGTACCAATGGGGCCCTACGACCTTCACTTACCGCACCTCCACCGACCCCTCCAATGCAAACAGCTGGGGCGCCGCGCAGCCCCTCTTCTCCGGCAAGATCACGGGCTCTGACACTGGTGCTATCGACCAAACTGTCATCGGTGACAGCCAAAACATGTATCTCTTCTTTGCAGGAGATAACGGCAAAATCTACCGCGCTGGCATGCCGATCGGTAATTTCCCTGGCAACTTTGGCACTGCTTCTACTGTCGTTATGACTGACAGCAAGAACAACCTCTTCGAAGCTGTCCAGGTCTACACTCTGGCCAACCAGTCCTCGCCCAAGTACCTCATGCTTGTTGAAGCTATTGGCTCCAATGGACGTTACTTCCGCAGCTTCACTGCCACCAAGTTGGATGGAACATGGACTCCTCAAGCTGCCAGCGAGAACAACCCGTTCGCGGGTAAGGTGAACAGTGGCGCAACCTGGACTAATGACATCAGCCACGGAGATTTGTTCAGGAGCAACCCTGACCAGACCTTCACTGTGGACCCCTGCAACCTGCAGCTGTTGTACCAGGGACGCGACCCGAAGAATGTCCCATCTGACTACAACCTTCTGCCGTACAGGCCTGGTGTCCTGACGCTGAAGCGATAGAGAGGAGAATGTTGATGCGAGGAACCTGGGTCCTGAGTATTAAATTCTGTTCAGCTGGCTTTATCTTTTCGGTACATATTTTGGATTCTATTTTACATATCTTGAATTGAAACTTGTGAATACACAAAGTCTACTAGACCCATTTTGTCCAAGGCCTAGGCCTCGCCTCTGTGAAATTCCATTGGCAACTGACTCACCACCGATGGCCAGGCATATTTCTCTAAGAGTTCAAGTTCAATACCCATGCCCCTCCAGCTCGGCCTCGGTGTACTCCCAAAGCTTCTTTTGCAACCCTTTGTCCCTCGCCGACTTGCTTCCGTCACTCTTCACACCAACGGGTTTGTAGTATGCACCGTTCACCAAACTCTCTTTCTTTACCGTAGCAGCCCATGTTTGATTCAATGCGCCGCCCTCGGTGCTCTTAAAATGCCCTGGAATAAGCCAGAAAAGCAAACCGTAAACCCACAGACCTGCCTTCAGAAACACGTTCGCGCGCAGGTTCTGGAAAAGATCCGTGAAAATAACCCCAGGGTGTATACTTACAGAAATGATTTGGGGGTATTGCTCCGCTAACTCGCGTGCGAAGAGTAAGTTAGCGAGCTTTGACTGCCCGTAGCGCTTCCACGTTCCTTGTTCCTCTAATTTCTTTTGGTCAAAGAGCAAGCCTCCAGGAACACCAATAGCATGTCCTGCACTGCTCAACGTGATGATTCTCACATCACTATCGGGTCTCTCGGCGGTCTTGACCAGGGTTGGAAGCAACAATTTGGTGAGCAGCGCGTGGCCCATGTGATTTGTCCCAAACTGGATTTCATAGCCTTCTTTGGTGGTGGAATATGGACAGGCCATAATACCAGCATTATTGATAAGAATGTCAAGACGCATTTCTGCGCGATTGAACATCGCTGCTGCTTCGGCGATAGACGGGAATGACGTGAGATCTAACGGTAGGTGAACAATTTCGCAGGCGTCCGGTACCAACGTCTTGATATCAGCTATGGCGTTTGAGGCTTTTGAGGCGTTACGTGCTGCGAGGTAGATGCGTGCCGGCTTGTGAGCAGCAAGGTACATAATGGTTTGCTTGCCAAGACCGGCATTGCCTGTGAAATGTTAATACCTTGTAGCTTTTGAGCTGTTGAGGGCAAATCAAGGTACCTCCAGTCACGAGTATGACTTTGCCTTCCAGACTCCCAACATCTTTCACCGGATTGAAGTCAACTCCCATGCCGAAACTTGCAATGATGTCTGCTATCTCTGGGAATACGAAGTCGGATATGAGAAGTAGGACGGTATGAACAAATTCGACAACCGCGTGGAATGTGTACAGTATATCTCGCAATAGCAATTGTGAGTTTTCTGAAGACGAAGACATGGTCGAGATCGTTCACAAGGTCGGTCGAGACCGACCAACTAGTTTCGAGCGTCGCATGTTTCGGTGCATTGCGTCGATCCATTCTTTGCGTTGAGCCGAGGCTGATCATGACGCTTTGATGTCACGGGCATTTTACCAACTTTAGCAGTACATCTTTCTACGTACAACACTCCTTCTTCATTTTCATGAAATTGTGTAACACACATCTTTAGACGGCACCTAGGAAAATCCCCTGATCCTGTGCTCATTGTAATAATGGGTTCCCACGCCTTCTGCGACAAACTTTGTTTTGTGCTCTGTCTGACGTCGCAGACAATATGCTCCAGTGTAAGGCACATTTGAAATCCGAGTGTCTATGCCCCAGACTGTGTACATCTTATCTTGCAAATCTTTCATTCGTCTTGCACCCCCTCTTTTTTTCTGTTTCCATCTCAGATGTGCCATCTGACCCAGCGTCAAAGCAAGACAAGCGACCATCACACCCAGTTACACGCCAGGATCCAATGTATAACGCAGCGCACCCTTCCGCAAATATGTGAGAGCATCAATAAAAACGAAGCGATTCTCAATACTAACGACAATTCCCATGCCCGTCATCCTTCCATAAAGCAGCGCAAGATTATTACCCGTACGCTCGACAACCATTGAAGAGCCTTGGAACAATCAGTGGTCAGTAAATGTGTTGTATTGGAACGATGATTTCTCCACCTGCAACGAAGACACACCAGATTTTGAGTCCGCCAAAGTAGTACGCACATGCGAGCAGTGTGAAGAAGTCTTTCCACCATGTTGGGCGTAACGGCGAGTGGTGCTGTAATAGAGTAGCAGTCCATACCTGCCAAAATGGAAGGAAAGGACGAGGGAAGGGGGATATACAGGTGTCTTCCAACAAAGGATTAACAATGAGGTAGGTTGGGATAGTAAGTATAGTAGACCAACAGGACGAACCATCGCACCACCTTTAACTACATCTTATCGACAAATTTCCCGTCAGCCACCTACTGCATTTCCAAAGCCGACGATGACGTGAAACCTATCGAAGAAAACTCGCGGCCGTTTCTTGTAACTCACACGCTCGGTATCGCTGAATCCACTCACCAACAACTTACCAAACGTCTCGCTCGGCGGTGTTGCGCAATAAGTCAATCGCAGAACAGCATTCGATGTTTAATAGAAAAACGCAAGGCAAATGACTGCGTCTCGGAGTCTCGCCTAACAGCGCTTTGCACATCACAAGTCTAATAACGCTCCATGTAAGCCATGTGCGCATACGAACCAGCTCTGAAGCACGACTAGGACAGGTAGGTACAAGCTGGCGCGAAAATGCTTGACAAGGCAATTGAACGGGACGTTAGCGTTCGTTCAAGGCACGTAAAGAATTAGGCGTCCGACGCTGCTCCGCGTGCCTATAAGACTGAGGTCGGTGGAAAGGCCTGCGAGTTATGCGATGCCGGTATTGAATATGTGGATGCGGATAAAGAAGACGCAGGCTTTAGCCCGCCAACGTGGCAGGCGATAGAGCTAGATGGGATAGGAATTCAATGGAGATGACCCGTTGGTTTGAACGAGGCACACGCCATGTTCCGCACGCGCGTGATAGGATGTGAATGTCGAACTTGCGGTTCGACCTTGCTTCTAGAACAGAATGTTCTATAGCTTCACTCGGTAAAAAAGATGAACAGGTTGTCTTCTCATTGCGTGGAACTTCGTATTCTTGCTGTCTGTAGTGGAGAGCTTTTGGTCTCTGCTTTCAGTCGTTATGGTGCCTGTCGAAACAGTGTCACGGTTTGAGATCACTCCTGCAGTATCTTGCAGTTGCGCCTTACAGTTGGTCATAGGCCGCTGCTGCCTACGCAGTAGCGTTGTTTACTGTCAACTACATACATATACTGCTTGTAGCATCCTCGAAGAACAACTCAGTTCAATCCTTCAATTCTTCATGCTTGCGTACTGCACATTTCCCGTCACAAACAGTCAGTGGGAATCAAGACGTAAAGGACACATCTAGCATGGACAGGCATGCAGAAATGGGATGGCACTAGAGGCGATCTGCACCATGCCGTCCAGCACTGGAGCCCAGACGCGGAAACCCTGGGGTCTGTGACGCCGCAGGGGATTGAAAGGTCCAGTTTTGATGAGGATCAATGGGTTGGGGCGTTATTTGAAATACTTTTGGCCTGGTGTAAGGTGATGACATCGCGATTTGCGGCGGTACTGTACGATTTTTGCAGCACACGGTAATGAGAGATCGCCAGCGAGTGCATGCTGTCTGCGATGATCATAGTGCATAGAAGAAGACAGTGAATGTGGGAGAACATTTCCTAGATGGGTAAAGAGTGCGACGGTGGGCAAATCGGAAGATTCCAGGGCGGTAGAGCAGCTACTTGTGCTTGTTTGTATATTCCCCGCTACGGATGTTGTTACTTCATTCGTATGCGGACCCAATCATTCCAAAGGAAAGCAATGCTAGATGCTATGCTTGAGTGATGGGTGTTACTGCTTGCAGCTCAGCTGCAGAGGGCCAGATTGCAGGCGAGAAGAAAAATAGAAAGGCCATATTGCCTTGACGCAGACAAAATATGGGAAAACGCCGAACACCACGCTATGCAACCCAAACATCAATTCAACCTAAACATCCCTCAAACTGCCCTCGACCGGCTTCCTCGTAACCCCCGAATACTGTTGCCCCTGCGCAGCCTGCGGCTGGAATGCCTGGTACGTCTGCTGCCCTGGATAGGCGCTCGGCGTAGTCGTCTGGCTCCTGTTGGGTACTGGATCGTAAGCTCCGTTCCCACTTCTATTTCCATAGCCAGGCGTGTTGCTCCTTGGCTGGATGTACTCTGGGTTCGGTGCCGGGACGTACGAGTACGGGTTTGCTGTGGTGTGGTAGCTGGGTGGTGCAGGGGAGTTATAGCGCTCCGAGGGTGGGTTGTAGGGGGGTTGTGTGGTGTTGTACGGCTGACTATACGGTTGGTTCTGGGCTGGAGAGCGGCGGTCGTAAGGATCTGATGCCTGACTGTATTGGCTGTACGACTGCGCTGGAGAAGGTCCTCGGTTATAGTCATTCTGCGCGTAGCCGGCGTTCATGCCGTAGGCAGGTGATATATTTTGGTTCTGCGCCGGCGAGCCTTGACGGTCGTATTGATTCTGATAACCTGCTGGGAACCCGTATGCGTCGGTGCTCTGCATAGGTGATACTGGACTTCTTGCAAGCTCTGGTGATTCACGCATTCCTGATCCTACTATTCCTGCAGCGACACCAGCTGTTGAGGTGTTCGGCACACTGCCATTGTAGTTCAGCCGATCCATCTCGACATCGCCCCGCTTTTCTGGTACAGCTTCCTCCTCAACTTCGACCCGCACGCTTCGTGCATTGTTCCAGCTTGGCATTGCGGGCAGCGCATCCTCATTCACTGGCTTGCTGTGCGCATCAAATGTCGCATACTGCGGTTGCTCAGGCGATACAGGGCGGGCGAACTTGGGGTTGGTTTGCGGGTTGAAAGCCGGCGTGGGATGCGATTGGTATTGGGTGTCGATTTGCGGTGGAGGCGGAGGTGGAGGTGCGAATGAGCGTGCCTCGGCATACGGATTCGCAGGTGCATTCGAGTATGGCTGCTGAGGATACGGCTGTGGCGAAGGATAGCCTTGATTCTCGCTCTTCATACGCCTATGTCCTGAGTCGCTGCTTCCACAGCAACATGTACAGCATTTGCAACAACATATGGCGCATTCAGCGCCACAGCAGATGCAGCGTGCTATGCAAAACACTACGCTGAAGACAATGATGCCACCTAAAATGATGACAGCTATGACTGGCCACCTGTACAAGGTAAGTAGGTGGGAAATAAACGGATCAAGTGTTCAAGACGGACTTGCAATAGTCTTTGGCCATGCAGTTATCCCAAGATGAGAGCGTCTGCTTTGCGTCTGCGAATGGATCGCGAGGCGCGAGGGTGAAGCCAGGCTGCATTGTAGGCAGGACAGTCGAGACTCAATGAAAGGTTTCGCTCGTACGTATACGCAGGGTGGCCCGGCCAGCGGTTGTGTTACAGTCGTTGTAGATCAAGTCGGTTCCAGTGAATGCGTGGTTCATGCCACCATGAAGTCGGCTTGCGAACAACGAAACCAGAAACCAGTAGAGGGGATCATGCGGCTGGGAGCGCTTCTTAGTTGAACGATTGCGTGCAAGGATGTGGATGGATCAAGATCAAACGTGTGCCGCACCACCGAAGCACGGGCTGGGAAGAGATATCAGGGGCTGGTGGTTGGTCGTTGGGTTAAGGTTCCTCGGAACGTGTTACGCGGTTGCGAGGCGCAGTCGACGGATGGATCACAAATACGAGTATGGCGCTTTTAAAGGATTCTTAACGAATGCGCGTATAAAGAACTGGCTGCTTGATGGTAAGGCGTATCACGAACAAGTATGCCTTGGTAATGTAAGTGTAATGTGAAGGTATCCTAGTCAAGTGATAGTATATAGTATGTAGGCATAGGTCCAATAGCATCCCTGCAAGCCAAATGCTGCTGCTGTTGTGCTGTAAATGAACAAAGATCCGTCTCCATCCACAGTAAAAACACATATAGTACGGTTGGTAACTAATGCCTCTATGCTTTCTGCTTATACAAAGAAAACGCCTGTGAAATAGTGCCTCGGTATGTGGTATCATGCGATATAGCCAAACAGATGGGTTATGGAAGGTGGATCACGTCTACGGAAGGGAGGCGTATGCGTGATTGAGAGGGGCTCGTAGCGATAGAGATGAGGTGGCGGGGCGCGTTCTTGTTTGCGACGTTGTCTAGCACTATCGCTTTTCAAGCCATTTCGCAAACCGACCCTTGTCGTTCGCCCCAGTGGCCTCGAGCTGTGTACTGCGCTCGTACAGTTCCTACACACATTAGCATTTGGCCATCCCTGCCGGTCCGCTTCGAAACTCACATCGTCATCCTTGCAGATCTTGACATCCAAGATTAGATTCCTCACTTCCTCGACCTTGCTCCACGCCGGATACGGCGTCCCCTGCGCCCTCTGGATTCCAACAATCACGTCCCCCATAATTTCAAACTTGCGCCAATTGATCCTCTCCTTGCCCACCACGCCCCCTAGCGGCGCCTCCTTGCTGTCCCTACTGCCGGCTGCGCCCGCGAAAACGCTGGTGCCTGGGTGCGGAGAGAAGGTAGGGGCTTCCGTAATTTTCGAGCCTACAAATGTCGAAGAGCCTTCGGATGCAGACACAAGATCGCGGCGGTAGAGGGGTATATATGGAATGCGCTCACCAGAACTGTTTTCCCAGGCCAGACGATATGCGAAGTAGGATTTCTGCGATCCCATCAGAATATCGAGCTTTAAGAAATCGTGGGTTATGGGCTGTGGTACTAGATCCCGCGTGGCGATAAGACGATGTACAGCTGTGCCCTTGATGCCAGCAATGACGGCGCCGAGGGAGTTGTAGTTGTTCAGCTTTCGAACTTGACGCGCTATGCGCATCCACTTTTCGAGCATAAGGGCGCGGTGTTTGGGCTTGTCGCGCAGGAGAATGTAGTTTGAAACGAGAAAGGCGATGTGGTTGAAATGGGCGGTCATACGGGTGACGTTCTCGAGCTGTTTGCACGATTTACGAGCTTCGGTTGAGAGGCTAACATGTCTTACAAGATCTCGCGGGCGGACAGAGGAGAACATGATCCAGTCCATGCGGGTGAGTTCTCTGGCGATGACTTCATCGTCTTGCGCCATGAGCTGATGCCATTGAACCTTGGATAGGGGTTTGACGGGGTTGGGTTCGAGCTGGCGTGCGAGTCTTTCATTACGCTCGACCTGTGTCACGAGTGTTAGAGATGATCCGTTGGTTGACTTGGATCCAGCAGTCGTGCTGCTTCGCGCAACGGAGAGTCTGTCAGACCCCATCGACATCTGTCCTATAGCCTGCGCGAACGCGTCGTCTTCAGAGTCTTCGTCTAATACAGCATTGTAAAAAGCTGGTAACTGGTCGTTCTGCGCGCGCTGACGGTCGCTGCAAGCCCAGTCAGTGTCGTCATCCTCGGCAACCATCTCCAGATCGCGAAGTATCTCCAAAGCTGCCACCGAGAACTCGCGATTCGACGCCAGTGCGGATGCAAACTTTCGGATCAGCTTGCGTGTTGGTGGGTATGCGAAATCGCCAGGATAGTAGGCCACCCACTGATGGAGAACAGCAAGATACCGAAGCTGCGCAATAACGCGTATCATAGGCATGTCCCTGTTCTTGGCTAGGGCCTCGAAGCGTTTGAGGATGGCTTCGAGTAGTTGACTCGGTGTGCCGAACCTTCGATACAGCGCAAGAAAGACCGACACAAACTTGGTATCGTTTTTGGACATTGGCTGGGCGAGCAATCGGTCAACCAGCTGGTCAAAGGTGTAACCGTTTTCATCGGACGGTTGCACTGTCATGATGCTCTGTGCTGTATCTGAACCGTCGCCAGATTCTTCTGAGTCGTAGCCCGGCGACTCCTCGTTAAAAAAGGGTTTGTTGACATCGCTCGGCTTGTAGCGATGGCTCCTCCCGCTGAGTGAGCCTTTTCGCGAGTACTGTGAAGATATCTCTGAACTCGCTCGTTCGTGTTTCTTCGCCCAGATATCCTTTTGGGACATGGACAGGACTGCAGAGGAATTGGCTCGTCGCCTAGAGGAGGCTTGCGATCGGGGTCGTTTGGCTGAGATGGCAGCTTGTATAATGACTGACAGACATGACCGATGTGTTTCCGGAGAGGACTCGGAGGTGCTGAACACGCTGACATCACCCAAGAATGACTTTGCTTTCTGCTCGACGACCGAGGGGTCGATCTCTCGATGCGCAGGGTGCTGGTCACATTTGCATGCAGCGAGGACGAACGGCAGGTTCGACTTGGACAAGATGTCTGAAGTTCACAGTCAGTAAACATATGGCATTCGACGCCGTATGTACCCACTTAAAATTTCTGGCACTCTAGCCAAACTGTCTTGGCTTGTAACATCGTATAGCGTGATTGCGCCGTCAATGGGCGGTGTGGCCATGTCGTGTGTAGTCTCTGGCCACTTGATCAGGTGTCTCTCGCCAATCTGTACATCATTGAATGACATCTCCAGGAAGCGCACCAGGAAAGTTGTGCCATCAATGGTCCACTTTCGTGTGCACGCAGTGGGCGATGTCGAGTCTGATAGGCCTAAAGCTCTTCGTATGAAAGTCGACTTTCCAACATTCCTTGCGCCCAATACAGCAAAATTTAAATCCTGCATGGCCGTCGAGTCACTGTTACCCGAACCCGTCGATGACGATGGATCGGCCTGCAGATCTTCAGAGGTGTACTGCTGGCGGTGGGCAAGGTGTGTTGGACTCAGTGGCCCCTCGGTATCAGAAGAGCTATCGACCTCACTCTCGGAGGGCTCCTCTGCAGTAGAGGGAACGGCCTGGGTGAAGTGGTAACGCTGAAAGAAACTGTCGTTTGCAATTTCATCGCCGTCCTGAGGCTCATATGTGCGTCCGCCCTCAGAGTTATCGTTGCCAGGAGATATTGGGGCCGAGTGGGCGCGCGACTTAAGGCCCGGACGCGATGCATTGTCCGTGGCGCCCACCTGTACGGATTCTCGACGCGGTGTTTGCACCGACTGGGCACTACGCGTCCTTTCGCTGCGTGATGGCTTTGTGACAGATGTCATGGTGGACAATTGTTTCGTCTCAGGCTCAGACCTCAGCGTGTGCGACATGACGGCAGGCGTATGACGGCCCCCCAAGCAGAGTTGCAGGGGCTCTGCTGCCAGACATTTGGGGAATAGGGCACCGCGAAAGTATCAAAGCAGCAGCGGTGACAATGGGGTGCTGAGTTATGTCGGTATTGAGGGTGGTTGTGGTATAAAAGTACGCGCAGCTCTCACGGCCATGTCGAGCTATGATATCGCGGGGGGAACCAGCGCTAATAATACGAATAACTCCAAATTACAGTCTGTGCAACTGTGGGGCTTCATTCACCTGCACTTTTGTCAACCACATCATCAACACGCAACACTGGCATCGTGATTGGTACAATTATTCATGAGCTTATGGTGGGAGCGGGGGTTTTGAAAAAAAAACACTGTACATGAACTTTAATTTAATTGGATCCCGTTCAAGAATCTCCCGCTCTACTTGTCGAGTCATCAGGAGAAAATAGAAAACAGTGAGAGGGCAAACATGATACTGCTCTCTGTTTCAACGTTGATTAATACGGATGTCTTTCCAACAAAGTCTATAGTTTTGCTGGCTGCTGAATCACTTTGAGGTCTTGTCTGGAGAGCTCCCCAAGACTCTTCCTCCCCAGGTTCGCAAGACTCGAATCAGTTTCAGCAAGCAGACATTTGAGAACATGTCTCACACCCTCCTCACCCCCCATTGCAAGCCCATACACATATGGCCTACCTACAAGTACCGCCTTCGCGCCCAGTGCAATCGCCTTAAGTACATCTGACCCGGTCCGGATGCCACTGTCAAATAACACAGTCAGTCCTGAGGCTTTAACCTTTTCATCAGCACCAATCTCTGCTAGAGCGTCAAGGCTGGAGATTGCGCCGTCGAGCTGACGGCCGCCGTGGTTAGAGACAACAATACCGTCTATGCCGTGTGATATGGCACGGTGCGCGTCTTCTACAGTTTGAATACCCTGGGGTCTGTAAGCTACAATTGAGCAAGCGTAATTGATGAATTACCTTCAACACAATCGGCCCATCCCACAACCTTTTCAATGTCTGCAAGTCATTCCAGTCGCGGTAGTTTCCAGAGGCTACAAGGCTGGTGAAGAACAACGCTTTAGGAATGATATTTGCGTGGCTCAAGACTCTAGCCGCGCCGTAGACACTACCAGGCCGTCTGAGAACCTGCCATAATTCCTGTAGCCTTTGTGTCCCAGTTCTGGTGTCCTCCTTTTGCATTTTCTCATACATGCGCTGAAACACAGGGTCTGAGAATCCAACCTGACACCCTTGGCCCCAGACAAATGGCAAATATGACTCGTCCAAATCGTTCGGTCGCCACCCTATCTGGAATGTATCAAGCGTCACTACCAACACGGAAAACCCACTCTCCTTTGCGCGACGAAGTAATGAGGCCGTAAACTCCTCGGCCTGCGGCTTCGGCCAGTAGAGTTGGAACCAGCGGTCCCCATCTCCGTTAGCCTTAGCTACCTGTTCAATACTTCGAGTCGCTGCTGTTGAAAGAATCATGGGTACTTTTGCGGCTCTTGCAGCTCGCGCAGTTGCCTCTTCAGCATCTTGATGCACGATCTCCTGTACCCCAATTGGAGCTATCAGCAACGGACTTTTGTACGTCTTTCCAAAAAGCTCAGTCGACATGTCTCGGCGAGTAACCTGGACTAACATGCTGGGACGGAGACGGTAATGCTCAAAGGCCGAGCGATTTGCAGCATGCGTGCTTTCACTACTGGCGGCGCCAGAGACGTAAAGGAAGTTGGACAAAGGTATGGCGTTGCGGGCTGCTGCTTCCCATTCATGAAATTTCGTCGAGAATTTGGGCTTCCGGAGTGAGGCGTAGATTTCCCGCTGGAATTGAACATAGGATTCTGGGTCAGGCTCATAGTTGTGTGTTGTTGCAACATTGGAACTGTCGTTGTCCATGATTACTGTTGAGTGTAATGGTATTCTGTTCAAATATATATGAGGTTTGTCTAGCTCTAGCTCTTCCATAGCGAGGCAACATTGCTCAACGTGCTTTTATACCATAGGCTGCAGCGTCAGTGGTGTTGTCGACCAAGTGATTTATGAAAGGCGGAGGTGTAGATATGCCGAGGCAACTCCGGAGCCAACCAGGAACGATCGTTCTGCTGGATGCCAACCACAAACACATTTGAACCCTGATAGCAATTTTCAACCTCATCTTACAGTCCTGCGGCTTCCGAACAATGGATACCATCTATCACGTCAAGTAGCTCGATTGCACCTGGCCCCTAGAATTTAGACCAAGATCAAACTGTCCCCAGTGACGGTATCCCGTGAATCAGAAGCGTTCGAAGTGACAAGCTTCACCGCCTTCTCGTTTCACCTTCCGACAGAGACTCCTAATGATGCGCTTCAAAACATGACATTGCCTTCAACCGAAGGGATCAACCAACCTCACTACGCTCAAAAGAGATGAGCGCACCATACATGAAACCTTTGTTTTTCATTGGGGTTGTGGTAACCTTACTTGCACTCTACTGGGGCTTCACCGCGAAGTGCTCTGGAGCAGGCCCGGATAGTTTTCCTGTCAATTCATACCAAAACCACGCCGGATACTTTGGGTATGAGTGTGCTGACAGGCCGCATCATTCGAGTTGGGGAAGCTGGTGGCATCCACAACGCAGCGATGGTAGCATCTTCGAGCGAGGCCAGGGGGCAGGCGTTACGACAAAAGACTGGAATATATTATATCACCTCGGCGGTAACGGACCTTGGGTGGAGAAAACTATAGATGTCGTCGAGAGTGGGATCGCTGTGCCGGAGGGCTGTGAGGTGGAGCAAGTGCATATGATGGCACGACACGCTGAACGCTATCCCACAGTGACAGCTGGCCTCAACCAAAAAAAAGTTGTCGATAGGATGAGAAAGAGCGGTATTCAATTCACCGGCAGCCTAGCTTTCTTCAACAACTGGCCACTTTTCTGGTCTGACGATGCCGACCTGGAGCAACTAACCAACACCGGTCCCTTTAGTGGTCGTCTTGGTTCCTTCACCACTGGAGTCCGTCTCCGAACTCGGTATCATCACCTCATCTCGCAAGCTCTCGCCCAAAATGCCACCACCTACTGGGCCAGTGGCTCCAAACGAGTAATAGAAACAGCTCGTCACTTCGCACTGGGTTTCTTCGGCCTTGACGCACCCGCGAGTCTCGAGGTCATCTCCGAGGAGAAATCACGGGGCGCAAACACGCTTACACCAGGTCGCACATGTCACGCCAATTACATTGACATCCAAGAAGGCAAACTGAAAGGCTACCGCTTGATGGGCGAGTATAGAAACACATACCTGCCGGCGATCGCAGAGCGTCTTGCGTTACAGACAGGCCTGACTTTCTCGGCGCAAGATGTCTACTCCATGCAGGAAATGTGCGGTTTTGAAACAACCGTACGTGGAAGAAGTGACTGGTGCGATGTCTTCACACAAGACGAGTTTCTGGCTTTTGAATACGCGCGTGACCTTCTGCACTACTATCGTGCGGGCCCGGGGCAGAAGTACGCTGGGGCTATGGGCTGGTTGTGGCTAAACGCAACGATGAATCTCATGCTCGAGGGTCCTAGTGCCGGGCCGCTATTCTTTAGCTTGTATGAGTCTTCTCTTTCTTGTGAGTCAAATGGGCATGTGGAGCTGACGAGGACAGTGTGCATGACGGCGATATTGCGCCTATGATAACCGCTCTCGACGTAATCAACGACGCCACGCATCTGCCAACAACGCATATTGTCCACTCCCGCAAATGGCGCAAGTCCCAAGTTTCGCCTATGGGAGGCCGTATCATCTTCGAGCTGTTATCCTGCAAGGCGGATAAGTCAGCCAAAGCTGAGAAGTTCGTTCGCCTCAATATCAACGATGGTATCACAGCGCTTCCTGACTGCCAAACTGGACCAGGTAAGAGCTGCCCGCTTGAGCAATTTGCGACGCGGACGAAAAGGAAGGGTATTGAAGTCGGGGATTTTGGAGAAATGTGTGGACTTGAGGAGGGAAAGGCGAGGAGGATAACTTTTCTGCGCCAGTAACGGCTCACTGATACTCTATTCATATTGGATATCTAGTTTCTGGGTAAGGGCGGCTCTGTAGATTATAGACAGAACGCCAAACAATGATTGCACTCACACAGCTTCTAACTCCTCATAACATCGTCTTGGCAAAATGCATACCCGCCGCCCAATGCCACAACCTGGCATCTACCGTTTTGCCTTCTTTGTCATATTGCACTAGCCTCTCGTACAGCTCGTCAAGCGGCACCACAACGCGCTCGATGAACTCCCCGTCATCCAGCGCCTGCTCGGGTTCTGTGTCACCCTCTTTCAGATTTACTTCTACTGTTGCGAGTTGCATATTTGCACTACTTAGACCAGGGTCGCTGACGATAGTCGGTGATATGAATGTCAATTTTCCTTTGTAGCCCGTCTCCTCGTGCAGTTCGCGAATCGACGCATCGCTGGGTGTTTCCCTCTCATCGACCAGCCCTGCTGGCAACTCTACACAAATGGCATCAACAGGGGGGCGGTATTGGAGTATGATTATAGTACTGGGCTTTCGTTTCGGATGCCGGATGATGGTTGTAATGGCGACGGCATCCACACCAGCCTTGCCGCGTGTTTTGCGGTTTGCGGCTTCCCATACTCGTTCGCGACCCGTCTGATCTTGCCACGATATCTTTTGAAACTCAACCCATTTCGCTTCATTGGCGGGGAGTGCTTCAATTTTGTTGATTTTGGGAGCTAGTGGCATGTTGTAGGCTGCACAGTGACGGGGAAGGGTGTGGAAGGCACGGAGGCTCAACTGACGGCAAGGAGGAGACAAGATAGTAACTAGATAGCCTTGGATTGAAGGGATTCGGCGTGTGTACATTGATGAGTTGTGGAAATGATGATGTAGTGTACTAGGTGTTGCGCGGGTATCTGACGTCGTTGACCTGAAATGAAGCTATAGCCAATTAGATCATTACCCCACAACGCGTCATTGGAGCGCGATAGCACGTGCATAATTTTTCCTTACAACATCTTTGTGAGTATTTTGGTACAGTGAAAGGAAGATCAATGCACGTGATCTTCACATGTACATAAATATGGCCCGGGCTAACCTCAGTAGCAAATAACAACGAAAACTCTGACGAACTGATCAACCTACACTGGTACACTAGCTAGCACAACTGAACGTTGATGCTAGCCCGTACCACGTGGGAGCAGTAACAGAGTATCACTCACCCTCATTCTCTCTGGATACACGATTGTGATCGTGATCATTGCTCTCCTTCTCTTCTCAAACTCCTCTCTCAGTCCGCGATACGCTGACAGCAAGGTGTAGGTCACATTAGCTCCAGAACCTATCCAAGTAGGATCCGAGAGGGTATACCGACAAAAGCCCTATCTTGTAATGACGAGATTTGCACCCCGAAGTGGAATGTGCTCTTAGCCCCATTACTCACAAAAATTCCGGGTCTCTTTCGTAACAGCCTCGCCCCAGAGCTCGATACGACTCTGTGCGTTATCAAGCATCGCCCTTATTGGGTGCTCAGCTATTTTGAAGCTGCATTCCGAAGGTCAATTTTGGTACGAGCTTGCGATAAATGTGTAGTTAGCCTGAACCTTGGCTTTAACTTCCTGTTGGTTCATTACAGGCTTCAGTTCTGGTGCATTGCCTAATCTGCGCGCTTTGAAATTCTCCCTAGTCTGGAGCTCTATCATCGCTTTCCATCTGCGTAGCTTAGGGTAGTCTGATTCTTGGTTCTCAGTGGGATCGGCCAGTTGCTTCGTGAGTGGCTGCAAATCATTTGCATGATATATACCAAGACCATTGGAATGGTATGGTTTTTGTCAAGTTTACAACATACTTAGTCACAGGAGTAAGGGGTTGACCTTTTGCTCCGCGACAGCTTTCTGGTAAGTCAAAAGTGGCTTCAAGCTGTAAGTGTGGGAGGGACTTCGTACATGTACGTGGTGATAGAGATCTTGAATTCTGGTGTCTTGATAGCTATATCGAGGGACTATGATACACATGCCCCTCATCTATACTTTCCTGCCGCCAAAGTGAGCTAGGTCCAAAAGGGCTAGCTCACCTGCGACGGAGCACGTGATAGCATCACACATCTTTGTACCGACAGTAAGGGTATTATTTGTTCTATTTTGCTTTTTTTTTGCCTGTGGAGCTACACAGACTCTTGCCAATAGGAAAAATTCTCTAAGAAACCCTGTGATGTGCCTTACCTACAGTCCTCGTTCAAGGCAGATACTGTAGCTGTTGCCATCTTCATTCAACCACCTGTACTGCCATTCTTATTCTTGCCCCTGTTCGGGAAATTCAACAATTAGGGAAAAGACATGTGGTTAAAGTAGACGGGCAGCCCTGTATTACCACTCTGCAGAGTTGTCAACAATCAATTAGGTGGGGCTCGGAAGGCTCGGATTGAATTGATTGATTACCTGTATAGGCTTAGCAATTACCCATATAAGTTTAACCCCTTCGTTATTCGGTAAGCGCGTGAAATCAAAAGGCGGATTGAATTGATTGTTGACAACTCTGCCACTCTGACAGTCCACCTATCTGTTGGTGCTGTATTGCTACTCCATAGGGGCAGAATCAATCAAATCATCTACTATACTTTCGTTGGTACAACGAAAGTATAGTAGATGATTGATTGTTTGTGTTAGGTAGCTTGCTGTGTGTTTGTAGTCGGCAGCGCGCCCAGAGTGTTGCTAAACCTAATTAGGTTTAGCACCATAGCTCTGCGCGTTGCTGCCATGTATTCGACTCCCAACACTGATTGAAGGTGAATTAAAAGAGGGATGATGTATACATGTGGGTTTAAATCAGAGTTGAATATTATTCAAATTATCGGTGTTTATGTTCGGGTTTTTTGATGCTTATTGCTACATTGAACACTAGCGTCGGCTAACCTCTCATATTACAACTGAATGTACTTTCTTTTACGGCTTCTACGCTCTGTTGCGGCTGAAGCCACCTCTCTAAGCTCAGCATTTTCTCTCTCCATCAACACTACTTTGTGCGCTGCCTTCTCAGCGCCTTTTTGAAGGTGCTGAAGAAACCTTAGAATAGAGTCAGACGACGGGCTATTGTGCTGTCGAATACAATCGCGAATGAGTGTTGATTGAGCTTCCATCTCCCGTGGATTGCTTGGTGTTTTAAATTCCCATGGGTCATCTTGTGGTGATGAAGGGGTGGGTGTACGCAGCACTACTCATCCCCATACGCCCGCTTCAACAGCGAAAAGCATACTACATCAAGCGGCTGTAGCAGATGCGATAAATGAGAGGGTATGCAGAGAACAATAATTTTCTCGTCCCTGCAAAAATCATGGAATTCGAACGATTGGTGCAAACGCTATCTCGCAGTGTATAAATACAGTCACCGCCACCACAGAAGGGATGGACTCAAAGATCTAAACCTACAATCGGCAAGCTAGGATATGACCTTGGCGCCACTGCTAGTCCTTGCTACGTAGGAAATTCGCAGTATTGTACAGTACAATCCACCCTCTTTGATCCACGCATCCTTCACATTTTCATCTCAACTCGTGCCTTTGCGCCACCGTAGACTATCGTTCATCAACATCTACGGGCAGTCATCCAACAGCTTCCAAGATATCTTCCCATTTCACAGGCGGTTATACCGACACAAAATGCATGGATTCAAAAGCTGTAGCAATGATGATAGTTTTGAACACAAAACAACTCTGTTTTCTTCCGCTGTTAGTAGTTATTTGATTTGAAACCAAATCAGAGACTTCTCTCTATGTTCCTACGGAAATGAGAAGTCTTCTGATGCACTGCCCGCATATATGGTGCTGGTTCTCACACCGACCTGCGCGGTCCGCCTAGCCACCAGTCAACAATAAAAAGGGCACCACGTACCTTCAGCAGCTGCTCAGCAACCCCAAGGTTTTTCTGGCTTTCTTCGCCCTGCAAAATAGCTTAGTATTTCGTCAACACATGCGCAACGCAACGCTTACCCCCCATATTGGTAACGATATTAGCATTACCCTGCAACCGACTATCTTATTTTACTCTCACACGGAGGAAGTAAAGACAAGAAACACGTCTACTAAGAGGTTTCTCACACAAGGCCTGTCTAAGAGAGAGTCTAGTTAGTATAAAACTATGCTGAAAGTGGGCGCCTAGGGTCTGGACGTGCCGTCATCAGAAAGTATCATTCTGAGACCAGAGTACATCGATTCGGTTCGCTATTCCCATCTTGTAGACTTGCTGAATATCGGTTCCTCTACCTGTAAGCGTTAGGACTGATTCACAGACGTGCGCTGTGCGGGGAACGTCAGCGAGTGGGTTTGAATACTTTCTTAAGCTGTTAACGGCGTGCATGGGATATAGTCGACCTCTAATTTTCTGACCTAGCAGAACGACAAATCTCGTTTTTCTCTTGTTGCATTACTTATGTATTTGACCTTCTCGGAGATGCTGTGCGAGTGTCAGAGCTCCCCGAACAGTTACTCGTAGTCCGTCATTGAGCTATGCGTTGGTTCGGCGGCGTTGAGATACATCTTCCTGCATACTCTGAATCTCCTTCTCTTCTTAAATCAGTCGTAAGAAGAAGCTGAGCAATCTTACCAAGCAATATGCTATCGTGTGATTTTAGTTGTTTCTATGCGGACTCTCATATATTTCGCGTGGGCTTCGAAATCGGACTCCGCATCTCCACGTGGTGAAGCCTGGGGACCTGACTCTTTCAGAGCTCAGATCCAGTGTGGAGACGTCTTGTCGATGTCAGAGATGATGAACACTGTCTGTGGTGAGACAGCACAGAGTTTTCACCTCAACACCACGACATGCATCTCTTTACTTCTGTTGTTTGAACACAAGGACACCGCCATGCTCAATTCGAAAAAAGCGTCTGCTCACCCAGAGGCACTACCGATTCGCCAGAGCACCGGCTCTTCACCACAACACAACGACTGGAGCTGAACGTAGTTCCCAACATACCGACCGTCAGTCTCTGAGACTTGACAACAACTCAATTCCAGGCAGCCAGCAAAGCCTTGCGATGCCGAACTTTTGGAGGAAAGAATAGAGGACTGGGCTGGCACTCTCTTCACATCACACTTGCCTCTGCCTTTTGCTTTGCTTGTTCTGCTTGCACTGCATCGGCCCTTGGGTCTCAACCTACATCATCTCCTGTACTAGTATAGCAACCAACCTCACTTGACACAAATCACCTTATTACTAGAGATGCATTTTGCATTTCTCGTCTTTATACAGTCTATGACTCAGATAGGACGTTAAATATAAACCCAATCCAATCCATCCATATATTTCGCGTAGTGACAGCAAAATAAGAATTATTGGAGATGGGCTGAGGGGTTTGGTAACGTCGAACACAAGGTCGACGGCTTCATGGTCATGCATTGCGGAAAAGAGCAAGGAAGCACAACTGAGGTACATCTTGCGGTAGGCTGAAGTAGATTGATGAACCATGTGTTATTATTCTCTGACAACGAATCATGCTTCCTCCTCTTGCCAGTGCTCAGCGCGCAATATTTCTAACGATCACTGCATGAAAAAGGCACCCAAAATTTATGAGCAACGACAAGACGAATGTGTGAGATTGGCGAACTTACTGTCAGACCTGAATGGGATCTAAAATCACTACTCTGTCAACTCAAAGCGGATCATAGCCCAACAACGCTCTGTTGCATCACCACCCTTCTTGGCCCTCTCCCCTCATCTCTGACAACCAGAGCCGGCGTAATAACCACCACTCCTGCCTCTGGCACTTCCCACTCAAATTCCCACTCTGCACTTTGACCGCATAACCAGATCCTACACTCTAAAGCCTCCCCAATGATACCCGCAAGGTCATTTTCCCTGTCATGATCACCGAACGCGGGATTTGCCCAAGGAAAGAAAGTCAGTGAGAAGTGTTCTGCTGCTTCACGGATGGAGGACGACATCTTGCGGGTCAACGAGAGGGCAGAGAGGTTTGAAAGACGTGATTGCGAATGGTTGTTCGATGCAAGGGAGTTGTTTTGCATGTAGATGTAGACTGAGAGACGACGGTGGAGAACTTGCGCTGTGGCAAGTTGAGTCGAAGCTGGTTGCCAGTTAGCGACCAGGCATATGGAATATTAGAACGACTAGCATACCTGAGCCGGTAACTTGGTTCGAAACAGCTAAATTTGCGAGCTCATTAGGCCAGAGTGTTTGCTCGCGACCATTGTATCTTGGTTCTGTGGTTCCCAATACAAAGGCGACGAGCGCGTGCTTCAGCGGGGTCGTTGGACTCGAACAGTCCTGCAATGCCTCCAGCATATCCACGTCTTTCCCGAAAGCCGCTAGATCCATGTTCATGCTTGGCGTGATGCTGGCATGGACATTGCGATAATATGTATCGATATGTCGATGGATCTGGCTGAACAGCCGGGCCACACGGGTTTGAACATCATGTTCACTCGCAGAGGGAGGCAGAATACCAGCAAGTACATCTGCATTAATAGTTTGTTGCGAAGGAACTGGCACTCTTGCCGGCACTGGTACCGGGGTGCGCATTTGCGTTTGCGACACATGAACATACGGACTCCCCATTGCAGCACTCTTTTGTACCATGGTTAGTTCTGGAGATGAGTCGGCGTAGATTGGATATCCGGATGGACATGTCTTTTGGGCGAGTCTCTTGTCGCGTCTCTTGAACAAAAGCATGGCGACGATGAATGCAATCGCGGCACCAGCTATAAATGTTCCAATTGCAATACCGGCAACGGCGCCTTTGTTCACACCATTGTTGTTGGAGCTCTCACCTGTGGCTTGAACGGTTGATGGTGGAGCCGTGGCAATTGCAACGTTAGATAACATGTTCGTTGTAGGAGTGGTCACTGCCACCACCGTGGGTTCGGATCCAGCTTTAGCGGTCGTCGATGCACCATCGTAAAAAGCTTCTGTGGTGGTTACTTGTGAGATTTCGCCTGTCGCTATTGGAACTTGGGTGGCCTCTTGCACAGTCTCGCAGCCGGGAGATTGAGGGTTGTTTTGGCAATTGTGATTAAACGTCTGTGGGTTTCTGCGGAGCCAATTCCCCATCTTCACTCACAGTGTTTCAAGAACACGTGATAACAAAAGACAAGCTAAAAGGGAGAAGAGGAGAGAAGAGACTGTGTAAGAGGAGTTACGCCTACCTTATGTGAACCGCGTCAGATCTGACGCTCACGCATGCTCAGCCGCAGCACGTAGTGTAAGCCTTACTGCAGCCCACCTCGCTTGACTGCATATTGCAAGCTATTCCAGCCTATGGTAAGAGACTTCGCTCACCATTGTACAGCATTAAGGTGCTTATGCGTTGCTGGGGAGGAGTTGCAGTGTCGTATCCTATAGAGATCAGCCAGCGCTAGTATAAACAAGGTTAGCGCGGCGGGGATGAATGTTCACAGCCTCATCTGATACGACACCGGGTCTATTTATGTCTCATGACCACGTTAATGTCAATACAGCAGACAGACTTTACACTATAGATACTATCATAGATCCTACTGTGCAGCGACAGATAGCATTGTCGAATATATACACACAATGGCTCGTTAGCCATCAGAATCAGCAGAACCAGCAGAACCAGGAGAACCATCAGGATCAGCAAAATCATCGAAAATGCAACATCTGTTCTAGTTTCAACATTCGTAATTTGAAGGAGCGAAGAGGACGGAGGCATGGCTAGGAGCATCTAGAGATGGCCGCACAGATTCTACGGGTATTGGCAAAGATATTAGGTGTGCGGCTTCATTTTGACGGTGCGTGTGGCTGGCAACTTTGCGGAGATAGGGTCTGTCTACTCGAGCATCACAGGTGTTTGTAAAACCAAGCAGAGATGTATTTGCTGAAGTTGATTGTTGAAAAGACACTTTTGTCAACCAACGTATAGACAGGGGATGGTTTCACTCTATGCTTTAATAGAAGTGCAATTTAATTTCTGAACCGGCGGCATCGCGGCCGTTTTATTAGCCCGTCTCTGCTCGCGTCTCACGTAGCAGCTGAGGTCAAGCACAACGGTCATATAGCTTAAGCCAATTGCTTATGCTGATGACGACGGGTAGCTTAATGGACAATCAATGTGTCCTCTGGCATTAGCGCGTCTGGTGAAAGTGTCACTAGTTGCAACCAAAAGCAGTCTGTAGGCAGGAGTTTGTAAATAATACGTATACTCATCAAGTCTCCAAGATTAGGAAATACACCGTTTTTTTCTTCTGAGACATCTTTCTTTCCTCAACACCAACGCCAGAAATGCAAGATAACGACCGCAACGCTAACTAAAGGAAATTCCATATACGAAAGAAGCATACCACACTACGCATATCGTACAGAGCTTCTGTGCTGCAGCGGTGGCGGCTGTGGTATACCTCCATTCCCTTGCCATCCATAAGCCGGCGGGGCGCCCTGCTGCTGTGACATTCCTGGTGGAACATATCCACCCTGCTGCCCCGCGGGGGCAAACCCACCACCAGGTTCCATGGGCGGGGGAGGTCTTCTCCTACCTCCCCGCCCTCCATTGTTCGGTTGAGAGACGCGGGTATATGCTGCAGCATTGGCTGCGTACTTCGCACGGGCACTGCGCCGACGATAACTCCTCCAACAACAGCAGAAGATGCAGAGCAGGAATAAGCCGCCGAGGCCAGCACAAAGTCCAATGAAAAGACCAAGGTTTTCTCGAATCCACACCAGAATTTCGTTGCCAACGTTGCCATCGCATCGGCCCTAGATATGGTAAGCGCTTGCAATTTTGGCTCTTTCGCATGGAGTTGATGCGAAGGGGTGGAGAGGGGAAACTTACGTTCCTGCAATGCCCACCTGCGCACACAGTGCCATCTAAGAAGTTTTGTTGTAAGCCATAACATATATCGCGGCCGAACTCAGGGCTGCGGCAGGAAAGTGTACAGCTACGAGAGTCGCACGCATACGTCTCGTTACCCTGGGTGTAAGAACCCATCAGCGTCTTACACTGCTGGTCTCTGCTCGTGCATTGTCCGCTCGCACATTGTAGACCGTCTCCGCAGCTCTTCCCCGCCTCCTCCCATTTATCCTCTGGACAATACGGACTCGTTCCATTGCACGTCTCTTGCGGGTCACACGGGCCTTGGGACGCTCTACATACGGTAGTGGAATCTGCAAACTGGCAGTTCTTGCAACAGTCCTCATTGCTGTCATCACACACCGCATTGTTTATGAATTTGCAAGTGCTCGCATCGCAGCAGGTATTGTTGCCGCATTGCGAGGTGCCACCGCAATCGCAGTCTTCGCCTTCCTCCACGATGCCGTTGCCACATATGGGGTTACCAATCGTGGTAATGCCGCGGTTGTTGGTAAGACAGGAGGATTCAACAGAATTACGCCGCAGGGCAGTGCAAATGTTTCCGATGGAGCACGGCGAGAACCGAGTGATGCCCTGCGCGGTGGAAGGGTTCATGATGTACTGCTCTCTTGCGTCGCAGGCGGTCGCGCTAAGCTGACAGCACTGTTGAGAATTGACGGTGTTGGGGTCAGCACAGGAGCTGGCCGTGCAGTCGTGGACGGCGCCGTAGGTGTGGCCTGTTTCATGGGCAATGACCTGCCATTCGGTCGATGTGCGGACTACGACGTTGGCGCCAGCAACAGTCTCACTGTTGCTGCCAGAGTTGGCTTGTGAACCCTGCACACAGGCTTGGCCGAGCCAGGCAAGACCTACAGCAGAGTCTGTTTTACAGGTGGTAAGAAGAGTCCAGTGCGAATAGTTGTCGGTCTGCTGACCACGCCAGCTGGAAAAGAGGTTCAGGCGTTTCTGGATGTTGACACTATCGCTGCAGCCTTGGTTCCAGGGCGTAGACGATTGTTGCTGGGCCGGACAGTCTGGGTCTGTGATGACAACATTTGCCAGACCCAGCGAGATCTGAAACGTGCTTTCGAACAGCTCTGACGCCGCATTGATCTGCTCGATGATGTTCTGTTGTGTCTGGTTTCTGTCCCTGTTGAACGACTGGATGTACGTGCAGTCTGCAGCCACACCGACAAGCGCAACCTTTCTCGTCGTCGGACACCCCACCGTGCTTCCAATCGTGCTCACCAGATTGACACCCGCACCACCGCTCCCCGGCTGGCCATCGATCTGCCTCTTTCCAAACAGCTCCTCAATCGGCATGGACGCACGACTGGTCATGTCCCTCGCACGCATGCCTGCATACACTGGATGGTCGATCTGCGTATTGAACCCCAACTGATCGCTCGCGCACGCCTGACCATGCACGCCCGCTCTCTTCCTCAGCTCAGCATGATCCTCGTGCGGCGCCATACCCATGTCGCTGTCCCTGAAAACGACCAAACTCTCCTCGTCCGTCAAATCAACATCCGGGTCGTCAGCCAGCCTCGTCGCTTTGTAGTTGCTAGCCAGCTTGACATGATGGTGATCATGGTTTAGCGTGAATGTACCTTCGAACAACGGATTCAGTCCATCCCGCCGTATGCCAATACGCGCCCATCCAACGTCATCCCAGCGGCTCCCCCGCTTTGCCCAGGCTGTCCCTTTGAAGACCTTATGCTGCAACCGGTCGATCGGCTCGTGTCTTTTCACACTACCGTCGGCAGCAAGATGTGTAATACGTCCGCCGTCGACAAAAATGTCGTGATTGGGCTCCAGGCTGAGGCGAATGCGTTGGGGGCCGACATCGAAGGCGATATCGAAAGTGGAAACGGCCGTTACACGATGGTTAGGGGTGAGAATGTCTACATTTTTGGCATATTGTATTGACCGTAAAGGAGCACGGTGCGATGATGATGCGGCGACGAGATGCGATGTGGCAAGGGCGAGGACCGAGGTGAATGCGCTGAGGATGTGCATCCTCTATGTGGGATCCTCTAGGGGAGGCTGTGGCGTTTGCCCAGGTATACGGTGGCTGTTCAGACACGCTATATGCAGCAGACTAAATGCTCAAACACTGCCAAAAAAGAGTCAAAGTGAACGACATAGGTGGGGGTATAAACAAATGAAGAAAAGGAAACTAAGAAAAGAAAGAATGCACGATGGCGGGCGACAGTGGTCAGTCGTCAGCGTGCGAAGGGGCGGTGCACCGAATATGCTTGGCGGGCGCATCAATGGCGGAGTTAAGACACTAACAGTTTCGGGTACGAAATGTCAGTGAGCGGCATGTGTACGGGGGTAAATACGAAGTTGATTTCTTTTCATTGTAGTCCACACGGAAATCGGCATAGCAAATAGGAGTCGTCTTGTGGTAAATCTTTCATTCATGAGGTATAAACTGCGTCGACACGGTAACTACAGCACATGGATGTCTGCATAAGCGCGACGTCTCACATCTCAACCACCCACACCCTTTGTTTCCGCCGAGGTCTCCATTTCGCCGTCCAATCACCCGCACCCTCGCCAAGGCATTTTGGTGCTGTCTATTTCTTTTTGGACTGGTGGACAATGTCGATGATCTTATCAACTACCGACGGATCCGAAAGCTGTGCCGAAAGCCGTTAGCCCTTGTGTTCAAGTCGCGGGAACGCGTCATCTACGACAGCTCGCGTCTTGGGAGCAAACACGTCGAATACAGAGCAGAAGACGTGAAGATGAATTTGGAGAAATGGCAGAAACTTACTGTTGTGATGTCGCCCAGTTGATCCTCCTCGCCGGCCAAGATCTTGCGCATGATACGACGCATAATCTTGCCAGATCGTGTCTTGGGCAGGTCTGGAACAACAAATATTGCCTTTGGCGCTGCGAATGGTCCAATCGACTTGCGCACTTGCAGAATCAAGTCCTTCTTGACTTGTTCGTTGGATTCAGTGCCGTCCTTGAGGGCAACAAAGGCGTTGACGGCTTGGCCTGTCAGCTCGTCGTGAATGCCAACGACCGCGGCTTCGGCGACAGAGTCTGTGTTGGTCAGTAAAAGAAAATGCGCTGGAGGCGTGGTTTGTAGGACGTACGGTGCTCGATGAGTGCTGCTTCAATCTCAGCAGTCGACAGCCTGTGTCCAGAAACGTTTACGACATCGTCGACACGGCCCCGAATCCAGTAGTAGCCTTCGTGATCACGGCCAGCACCATCGCCGGTGAACTATCAACATTAGCAACATCCCCATCACTGCTGTCTCAGCACTTACGTAGTAGCCCTTGTACACGTTCAGGTATGTTTCCATGTATCGCTTGTGTGCTCCCCAGACTGTGCGAGCCATGCTAGGCCACGGCTGCTTAAAGGCCAAGACACCCTCAACATCGTTGCCGTGGATCTCTTCGCCAGACACAGGGTCAATAATAGCGGGCTCGATACCGAAGAAGGGGAGAGAGGCGGAGCCGGGCTTGGTGGGCGTAACACCGCCGAGTGGTGTGATGACGTGAGAGCCGGTCTCAGTCTGCCAGTAAGTCTGATATCTGTTAGCATCTGGTCAGGTTCAAAGTGCGCGTGTACAATACGTACGTCCACGACGTGTGCCTCCTCCTTTCCGACGATTTCAAAGTACCACTTCCACACCTCTGCAGCAATGGGCTCCCCGACGGATCCCAGCACACGGAGGTGCTTCATCTGGTGCTTGACGTGCTCATCGCCTGCGCGCTTGAGCAGTCGCAGTGCAGTAGGCGCAACGTAGAACTGGCTGACATTGTACTTGTCGACAATATCCCAGTAGCGCGAGAAGTTGGGGTAGGCAGGTGTGCCCTCGAAGACGACTGTAGCAACACCAAGCAGCAGAGGCGCGTAGACGACATATGTGTGACCAGTGATCCAACCCACATCACCACCGCAGAAGAAGGTATCGCCTTCGTGGATGTCGAAGACATATTTTCCAGTTGCCGCTGCGCCGAGAAGGTAACCTCCAGTGGTATGCATGACACCCTTTGGCTTGCCAGTCGAACCGGAAGTGTAGAGCAGGAAGAGAGGGTCCTCAGAGCTCATCGACTCAGGAGCAATGTAGTTGGGGTACTTCTCGACCTCCTCGTGCCACCACCAATCTCGACCCTTTGTCCACGGGATGTCAGCACCCGTGCGCTTGTAGACAAGGCAGTGGCTGATACCAGGGCACTGCTTCAGGGCCTCATCGACAATCTTCTTGGTTGCAATGACCTTGCCTCCACGCTTGCCCTCGTCAGTGGTGATGACGACCTTGCACTCTGCATCGACGATGCGGTCGCGCAGGGAGTCAGACGAGAAACCGGCGAAAATGACCGAGTGCACGGCGCCAATACGTGTGCAAGCCAAGAAAGATATGACAGCCTCAGGAATCATAGGCAGGTAGAGCGCAACAGCATCGCCCTTCTTGACACCCATCCCCTTGAGAGTGTACGCAAGTTTCGAGACCTCACGGAGGAGCTCTCCATATGTGATGATGCGGCCATCGCCCTCATCGTCGGCCTCGTAGATGATGGCGGGCCTGTTGGGGTCCTTGAAGGCATGGCGGTCGACACAGTTGTAGGATGCGTTTAGCTTTCCCTCGACGAACCAAGCATTGTCGCCGTTCTCAAAGCTGCCGGCATGCACAGTCTGAAAGTCGCGGTCCCACGTGAGCAGCTCACGCGCTAGACGGCCCCAAAACTGCTTGGGCTCTGTAATGGACTCCTTGTAAAGCTTCTGGTACTCCTCGAGGTTGGCAAGGTGCGGTTTTGTGTGTGGATGTTTACTGGAGGATCACGTTAGCAACTGCCCTTCATCCTGACGCTATTCAACGCTGTGTTGTAGTTGTTGGTGATGGCGATGGCAATGCGTGAGGTCTGATTTGGCACGGCGGGGTGACCCCGCTCTGCCGATGAAGCTTGGGAGCGCCGCAGCTGTCACCGCCCTGGACAACGATGTCAAATACCACACAAAGGCGCACTCACTCGTAGAATGCTTTGGGGACGTGAAAGGTGTCGACCTCGTGGGCCTCGGCCACGACTGGGTTCTGAGGCTTGACGTTGCCTTCAGACATGGTGCTTGCGCTGCTGTGGAGCCTAAAACAACCAAGGTACAGAAGTAAAGCTCGACGAGCGGGCGCGCAATTGACGGACGAGGAGAGCGAGAGCTTTCCGAAGAACCAGAAGAGCCAGAGGAGCCAGAGGAGCCAGAGGAGCCAGAGGAGCCAGAGGTTAGCGGAACGGGTCTCTGGGAGGGTTATATGTCTTAATGCCGGGTAAAGGGCTTGGTGGGACGCTTGATTGCCGCAGGGGCCCAAATTGAAGCTGCTGGGGACAAACTCGGAGAACAAGTGCCTGTCGAAGTGGAGCTTGGTCGCGTAATAAGGGGTCACTGTCAGTCTACCGCGCAGCAAATGTGCTGGACAAGGTAAGGTAGTTTGTCAGTCAGGTAGAAAAAAAAAGTTCCCAGTGACCGTCCAAGGGCGGGCGGCTTCTTAAGCAGCTCGCTCATTGCAGGCCGATCGCAGCCCATTGCAGCACAGCCAGACCCCTAGACTACCACACCCTACCCCTCGCATGCAAAAGTGCTGCGGGGACATGGAATATGACGAACAAGTCTTTGGCCATTGTTTGGGTCCACAGCTCCTTAGTTGAACCGCCGACCACTTACCAAATCGGATAGATCAGGCATGCTCCGTTTCTCCGGATTACATACTACAACAACATTCCCGCGGTTAGAGTGAGCTACCGTCAATTGTTGCTGTTGTACAGTCTAACGCTTAGTCGCTGGGACTTGCCTGGCTTGTTCGTTGCAAGGCCATTCTGCTGTTCCTGCGTTGCGTATACACAGCTGTTCCACTCTGGTGGTGGGGAACTTTAGAGCAGGAAATGAAAGATGCTGTGACTGTGGGCCACGGCTGCGTCCTGGCTGCTGCCTTTGGTCAGGATCCCTCACACTACACCACTTCTGCGAGCTCGCTTCGAGCTGCTCGCATCTGTACCCGTGAGGCGTACTGCAGATACGGTAGACTTCATCCAACACAGCAGTTGGAGCTTGCACGGAGCTCGCACGGAGCTCGCACGGAGCTTGCATGGATCTTGAGGACAGCTTATTCAGTCGTTCAAAAGACACCCCAGGTAGACAGCTATCTCAGTGGAAAACGCAGTCGAGAGGCAGTGTAGATTGCTCAGCTTGGTGGAATACCCGGATACCATGCCACGGCTGGACGTACCTTTCTTCCCAGGGTCCACACCCATGATCCGGACCTGGGGAAGCTCGCACACAATAGCCCGAGGCACCGGCAACGGCCAAAAAAGGCTCCACAGAGCCGCTGTTGCTGCTAACCTGGAAGCGTGATCTGTCGATACTCGTTCCAAGTCCCTGCGTGGCTGGCGGATATCGAAGGTGTTTGACATGCGGCGTCTTGGTGTCAGTAAGGTGACTTTGGACGACTGAGTGACCGAGTAACAAGAACTGGTGCGTACTCTGTGGTTGGCGCTAAGCTTTTCCCCAGAACTCGCTCTTGGGTTACTGCATGCAGCGGTCGCCTAGCGAGAACGAGGGGGCTCGGATTTATGGCTGTATTTGTCGAGCTTAGTGGTCCAGAGACTGCTGGCCTTCAAGTTCACACCTCACGTTTCTTGCTTTCAGGAGTATCAGGGCCCTGTTCGCAATGTATGGCACTCATCTACCCATTCTACTCTAAATAGCACACCTTGACTGCACATTCACCGTCGCCCTTCGCAGCTTCGATGCATCCATACTGCGTGGACTTGGCTGTCGTCACGTATACGTCTTGAGGCTTCATGTCACCCAGATATTGGCGTTGGCTGACGTTGCGGGCAGGCCTGGGCATTCTTGTTGTCGGTGAAGCTGCCGGTGAGGTCGACCAATGGGAGTATCTGGAGATCCGAAGTGTAGACTATGGTGTGGGTGGCATTACAGGGCCCCACAGCTGCGATTTGGAACTAAGGAAGGCGGATCAAGATGACGGCACGTGGACAAGGCTAGAGTAGGTGTAGTACTTGGTGACTGCCAACATACTTGCTGAGAGCCAAATTTAGAGAATACGATTATGTATACACAGTACAACATGGCGCAAGAAGAATACCTCTTGCGACGATGATCCAACGCCTGACTGTTACCCAAGAAAAAAAAAACGTCGCCCAACATGTGAACGCCTCATCGTGAACTATTCCAAAACAATCATCACAATCGCTGTACAGGCACATCACCTCTTAAGGACATCTTCCCCCATGTCTGTCGAAGTAGAGGTGGGTGTCAGAATCTCCTGGAATTCCTCATTGCCTGTAGTCGCATCGCTTCCAGTGTTGCCCAGCGGGCTCGGTGAACGTCTGTAGCCTGCAGGTGATCGCAGTGGTGTCGACAGGCTAGCTTCGCTATCCTGGCGCATTCGTGAGGCCACACTCGCTGCTATTCTCTCGTCCAGTATGCTGACTAATCTCTCGGAGTACTGATCCAAGAGTTTCGCGACAATTGTTTCGTCAATCTCTTTTATCTTTGCCCGCTCACCGATTGCTCGTGCAGTCGTTGCAAGCTCTCGTTGCACATCCTTGATCATATCATGATCCAATGTCTCGGTACTGCTGGCGAGGCGTTTGCGGTACGCTTTCAGCGATCTGCACAGACTTTCGCTCGCTCCTCCAAGACTCCCGTACTCGCTAGCAGGGGCTTTCAGGTTTGCCTTCGATCTGACGTCTATCGAGGCGCGCCTCTGTGAAACACGCGCTTTTGGTGAGGCAGGAGGCGAGGGTGAGCTGTTATTCTTCCTGCGAAAAAATGCATGGTTCGCCATGCTTCCGTTCTTCCTCTCCCGTACACTACTGGGTAACGGAGACGGATCAAGTTTCGGTATCTGCATCTTCTCTAGCGATCGTTTTGAATATTTTTTGCTGAGAGTAGGCGATCGATTCCCAACGGGTGTCGCGGATCCGCTCTCGTCTGGCGGACGCTGAAATTTGGCGATTTCGGATTGCGACAGCACACGACGCAATGGGGGTTTGTTCGCCAGTAGGCTCAACGTCGATTGTGCTGCTGCGCCTAGCATATCTATTGATTTGATCTCTTGACGATATGGTGATTGAAGTGCCAGGCCCCAGACGAAGATGGTACCGTCTACAGCGACTGTGACAAGTGACTTCTCGTACGAATCCTCATCTTGCAACGTCGAGGGCCGTACAAATGCAATGTCGGTAACTCCCTCAGTATGTCCCCAGTCACGAGCCAGAAGTGTGCCACTCTCATCGTAGATACGTATCGACTTGTCGGTACTCGATACTCCTGCGATCAGCGGTGATCCCCACTCCCGTGGGATATGGGCCAGCGAGTGGAGCACAACAGCATCGCCTCCATCCATATCCGATGCTTTAAAGTTGCTCAGACATTGGCCGCTCTGTAGGTCGTACTTGTGCACTTGGCGGTCGATGGTAGATGCGAGCAGAACATCGTCCTGATCAGCATCCCATGCCATGGATACTGGCGTAGACTTGAACGCTATGCAGCGCAAGAAGACAAAAACGCGCATGATCTCGCCGTCTTCTTCCCGAGACAGCATCTCGCGCACGACGATGCTGCGGTCGCTCGATGAGGATACGAGTCGTGTACCATTCTGCGAGAACTGTAAGCCGAGTACGGCGCCAGCATGCTCGTCCAGAGTCTGGAGCAGTGCCCAAGCGCCTTTCTCTCGACTGAAGACCTGTACTGTGCGATCTCTGCTTGCAGAAGCGACAAGAGTGGAGCTCTCATCTTCGAAGATGGCGATGCTTGTGATCTCATTTGAATGTGCTCTGGACTCGAAGATGACGGCCTCCGTCCTGCAGTCAATAATTCTAAGCACGCCAATCTTGTCTCCGGTAACAAGGAAGCTGGCGTCAGATGAAGCACGAACAGTGCGTAGTTCGTTTGGTACACCATCGAGACCAACCTGCTGTTCGAGTGCTACGGACAGAGACCTTTGGGTACTACCATTTTGACTCCAGAATATAACGCTTCCGCCAGCGGCCCATGTGTAATAGCAAGCGTCAAGATTGTTTGGTCGAGACAAGACTCTGACGCCTAGAACCGAATCGCCATGGGCTGGCAGTGTGTGGATGGTGTCACCTATGCTGGTCTCATCGTATTCACAACTGGGGGCAAGGTCGGAGCTTTGAGATGTTTGGGCAGAAGCGCACAGGTGTGATAGCCTAATAGCACGCTGGGAGTCGACTGTCACAATGTGCTCCGCCAGACAGGCGATGGCGCTGATCTGGTTGCTGCAGTCTGTGATAGAGATGGTAGGCGACTCGCCCCGAGAGCCCTGAGATAGCGGTGACGGTGGTGGGGTCAGTTTGCTGGTAAGGCTGGCTATCGTAATTGTCTTCAGGCCACCGTGGCTGCCTGCGAGGTGGAGTCGCCCTTTGTCGTCAGCGGCCATTGAACTGACCGAGAAGCCAGCGTGAGCTACGCGAGTGAAGTTCTGTTCTCGATCTGTCTCATCGATCAGGCACAGATCGCCTCTTTCTGATGCCACAATCGCCTTGTTGGGAGCCACCTGACACACGCTCGTGAATGTTGCGTCTTGCAGGTCCCCAAGCAGACAATTTCTGCCCGATAGCGGCTTGTGCATGCTGCTGGAAAAAACATCACTTTGACGTGGCTTTGCTACCCTTTGAATAGGATTTCGATCTTCAAGAGACCAGACCTTGACGTGCCGTGTGCCCACAGTGATGAGTTTGTTGCCCATCCAGGTCATGCGATTAATGTTGCTGACACACTTGTTGCTGGAGTGTAGAGTGGCAGCGCCAGTGCGTGGATGGATGTTCCAGACGTACAGGAACCCATCTTGTGCTGTTCCTATGCTTGCAAGGTAGCGTGAGTCTGGACTGAAGGCCACGCAATTAACGCCGAAAGAATGCTCCGCAAGGGCAGTCAAGGGTGTGTCCGAAGGTGCGTCTGGAGAGTTGGAAAAAATGAGTACGCGAGGTTTGTACCCTGTCTGTACAGCCATTAGCGAATGCAGTGCAACCACAGACAGCATCACTCCAACTCACCTCACCGACAGCCAGGAACTTCCCGTCTGGACTGAAGCTCACACACGTGGCTGCTTTGATCTTTTCTCGTGCAGTCCAAGCCCTGTTGTTAGGCAAGTCGTTCCAATCGTTTGTTGCTGGCGATACATGCGGCGACACGCCCAGGCCAGCCTCGCGCAAGGACGCAGCTGCTCTGTTGCGGCTCTCGTTCTGTGTGGGTGTGGCGGGTCCGCCATATATAGATGAGGAAGAATTGATAGGGTTGGTGGTAGGTCGAGCGCGGTAGAAGCGTTGTGAAATATTGTGCTGCTCGTCGACAGTAGCTATGACAGCAGCTGCACCTGCTGTATATGCAAAGCAGCGCGCTGTGGTAAGACTGTCGAAGGCATTGGCCGTGCTAGTAGTTGTCCCGATTACGGTTCGTAGGGCAAGAGTTGCTTCGGCGCGGGATATCTTGATAGGGGAACGGGAGTTGGTCTTGATGCTTGTGAAGGGTGACGGCGTGGGCGTAAGTTTGATACCTGCTCCAAGGGTTGCGTCCCTCATCCGGGCGTTGGACGGAGTAAGCGACATCGCTTTCTCCAAGTCAGTCGAGGAGAAGGAGAGCGATGGCTAACAACAGACATCTCAACTACACGTCATGACACAATCCGGGGTCTGCTTGCTGGAAGGGGCGGTGGTAATTATGGTTTGTTGTGCAGCTGCGCGTGCTTAATCGTAAGTTGTTTGTGAGGGGACGCAGGCACGCGAAGCTGGAGTGCGTCACCACTCGAAGGTGAATCTATTGAAGTTTTTATCGTGATGCAAGCCCAATTGGGAAGCAATTGGGGAGCAATTGAGGGGGTGGGAGTGAAAAGTCGCGCCTGCTGCAACTCTGGGGATCCATGCACGGAAGAAAGACTGGCCCAGTGTATCCTTAGAGCCGCTACGGCCTTATGGTCGGTCAACACGGGCGATGAGAGCTGGGGATCATCAAGACGGTGCCTCTTCAGACTCAGGTACCGACCAGTGAGAAGTTCTCGTCTAGCTTGATTGCATCCATCACATCCTAAGTCTTGGAGCTTTACCATGTTTGGCATCGTCATCTTTTTGGGTTGAGTCGTGCTCAGGCACAGTGGTGCATCGACAACACTAACGTCATTAAGTATTGGAGACATCACAGAGACATCACGATGCTGAACATGTAGCAATCCCAGCATCGATCATGCAGGTACCCGTCTGCAGGGCTATTGACACAGGCAGTATCAGCACGAGCAAGGAACGCCTATGTATGTGCCGTGCTTGTCCACCTACCATGTTGGTCACTTGTGCACACTATGCTAAGCAGGGCATGCACGTCAATTCATGCACAACTGCACTGATTGTTTTCATTTCCGCAGGTAGTGACCTCTTCAAGTCTTCGTCACTCTGCAACAATCTATTGGGGATCGCTCGTCTGGCCTGGTTATTGCTCGTTCGAAAAGAAACATGAGGAGTTAGCATACTGTTCATCATGGTTCTTGCATAACTATGACGGCTTGAACTGCATATTGGAGCCACACAAGATTTTCTTGAATTGGCAGGCTCTGGGGCCTGCATGCCGCACGCCGCAGTATCCTACATCAGATCACAGGACTGATTTTGGTATTCGAGATACTAAGCAGGCTTTCTAGTGTGCAAGGCTCCATCGCCTGGGACTCATCCCTCATTATCCCTTTTACCAGACTCGGACTCCAACATACCCGCAAAAAGAATCTTTTCACTACAGAAACAACTGTGCCTTTCATACTAAATAGTACAACATTCCTATAGGGCATAAATGTAGTCATTATCACAATCATAAGACCATCACAAAGTGTTGCGGCGTTGCTGGCTTTTGATTCGTTGCATAGCCGCGCTAAACGCGTCATTTGCCGCTGGGAACCCTTGGATGTCAGAAAAGTCAACAAGACATGACCAGACAGCGCGCCGCGACAATCGCTCACTGACCCATCTACCTACATCACCCCCTGTAGGCGTACTCCCTTGATCACCAAGGGAACGCCCTCGACGCCCGTATGTATGTGATACGGTCTGCACTGCGAGCATCGACAGGACGGGCTCCAGCACGATTTATCCACGGCCGCCGTTATCCATCGATACCACGAACACGCCCACTACACACCACACGTGCTCTAGCCTTCGCATCGCCGCCGCCTTCAGGACCAGAAGGTGCACCAGTTGGCGATAATGGCGCCGACAGGACTGACCGTGAGAAGGCGGCAGCCGAGGAGCAGCAGGCAAAGACAGAGGTAACAAACGAGGACCCTGACCTTCTGGCGCAAAAGGTGCAGCGATCACGGGAGACAACACGGAGATACCTTGCAGCACAGCGCCGTCAGCAGAGAGGGAGAAAGGCACAGGGCCTGCCTCCGGTTAACATCCCAGATTGGTTCTTGAAGAGACGCGTTCTGCGACGTGAGGATGTTCCTAAGGAACTGCAGCAGCACATTACTCCCAAAGCGCTGTCAGTTTCTGTCACGCACAAAGAAGCGGGGGAGAAGGCTACATGCTCGATACCAGCCTCCAAAGACTTGGACGCTGTAAAGGTGTTGGGGAGGCTCGTCCGTGGACTGTGGGGGCGGCGCCTGGACGACCAGGAGAAGCACAAAATTGAAAGATATTTGGAGGAAAGAATCGCCACCGACACCGAGTCGAGTGCTGATGTCGAATCGTTAGGCATTGTCGACAACAAGGTACATTCTATGGGTGCAGAAGAGCTCCGCATGAGGCTGGAGTTGCGTGAACAGCTCTTTAGTGCTACCGAGGAGCTGAAAGCGGATCCCAGCAAACCACTCACCGATCGAGTGAACGAGCTAAATAGCAAGACCCAGCGGTACATGCTCAAGAGAGAACACGCCAAATCACGGTCGTCACGAGGTTCAAAACGTCTCTCGCCCGTCGTGCTCGCCGAAGTTCGTGCCACTATCGCAGCATCGCTTGCCGCATTGCGTCCATCGATTGCCAACACTTTCCCCGCTACCAAGACAAACCTAATTCTTCACTCGCCTGTGCCTGATCACGAACTGTTGATAGACAGAGCTGTTGAGGCTATTGCGCTGGAGATGAACTCTGAGCTGGTTGTTTTGCGCGCCAACGACCTCGCGCAGCTGGCAGGAGATTATCTCGGTGAAGGTGCAGAGCCATCGCCACGGTCAATACGTTCGCTTGGCTACGAGACCTACCGCTTGAGTTCCGAGCTCGCCAATGCCTTCGAGGACATGGAAAAGGACGACGGGGCAGAAGAAGATCTCGAGTCTTCCCAGCCCACGTCAATGGATCCCTTGGAGAAACCGAAAATGGGTGCATTTCCGCTCATACTACCCCTGTCTGCGCTTGCTTCGATCAAGGAGCTTTCAAATAAATTCAAAGCCGGACAGCCGATTTCGTCAAATCCGTTCGAGACATCAGTCAACGCGCTCGGCAACGAGCCAAGTCGCGTACAAAGTCAAAGCGAAATACAACTGGAGGATCTCAAGCTTACAACGTTACTCGAGGCGTTAGTTGATGCAAGTGAGCTGAAGCAAAGTCGCAGCATAATCGGTAACGAAGGCTATACACTACGGACGTCATCAGATTCGCAATCAAAGAAACGAAGAGGAAGCGATCCCAACTTCTTCGACTACTCCGTCAGCTCTGCAGGAATACCACTGGAGCTCAATTCTGCCCTTCCAGCGGCTGCAAGAGCTGAGATGAACATGACTCTGGACGTGGGTTCAGTCCCAACAGCGACACCCATACCGGAAAAATCAAAGATCATTTACGTCAGGGATTTCAAGGAACTCAACGCTACTCACTATGGTGGACGCATCATCCAGAAGCTTGAGGAAATGGTTCGAAAGAGACGAAGCGCTGGCGAAAGCATCATGATTGTTGGCAGCACCTGTTCGCTCGAGCTCACACCTGACCTCTCGGCTAGCGGCGTCCACGGACTGCAATCTGAAGGCGAGAGTAGCTATTTCAGAACCATCGTTGTAGCAGCCGACTCGGACAAAACGTCCCTATTAGACGAATCGAACGCAATGTCAAAGGGAGAGGTCGGCTCAGCGATCTTATCACCAAGGGAAAGAGGCAAATTCTGCGGCATCAATATGCTCCACACCCAAGACATGCTTCGGTCTTTAGATCCTGTGACGGCTGCACGCATCTCAGACATGGAACTGACTATACAGCACCACCGCAATTTCGCTGCTATCATACCAGAGGCTTATCTTAACCGCGTGTTGGCGTATGACGAGGTACACAGAATAGCTTTGACGGCTCTCGGATTGCATGTCACAAATCCCGTTGGATCAACACAACAAGACATTGAGCACGGTCAAGTAAACTGGGCACATGTTGCACTAGCCATGGGACTCTTGAAAACGAGTGATACTGTCAAGTACCTCTCATTTGACAAGACACTGCAAAAACAACAACCTCCGCAAGATCTTGATTCGGAAGCTGAAGCCCAAGCAAAGGCGAAGAGAAGATATAACGAAGTCGATCTGCAGCGCCAGCGCGATCTGCAACGTATCACAGCCACCGCAACTAAGCACGAGAAACGTCTGGTCTCCGGCATTGCGAACCCTGATCAAATTAAAACGACTTTCGATCAAGTTCATGTGCCAAAGGAGACGGTTGATTCGATCCGTACCATGACTTCACTGTCTCTCCTTCGCCCCGACGCATTCAACTATGGCATTCTCGCCACAGAAAAAATTTCCGGTGCACTGCTTTACGGGCCCCCAGGCACGGGAAAGACACTGCTTGCCAAAGCTGTTGCAAAAGAAAGCGGTAGCACCGTGCTTGAGGTGTCAGGTTCCCAGATCATGGACAAATACGTGGGCGAGGGTGAGAAGAATGTTGCCGCTATTTTCTCGCTCGCCCGCAAACTTTCGCCTTGCATCGTTTTCTTAGATGAAGCAGACGCTGTGTTCGCCTCACGTGATGCAATGCGTGAGCGCACTAGCCACAGAGACATCCTCAATCAGTTCCTCAAAGAATGGGATGGCTTGAATGACTTGAGTGTGTTCGTCATGGTTGCAACAAATAGACCGTTTGACCTTGATGATGCGGTCATTCGACGACTTCCGAGACGTTTGCTTGTAGATCTTCCCACAGAAGCCGACAGAAAGGAAATCTTGCGCATACATCTGAAGGGCGAACAGCTTGATCCTGCAGTCGACCTCGAAACTCTTGCAAAACGTACACCATTCTACAGCGGCAGTGATTTGAAGAACGTTGCTGTTAGCGCTGCATTGGCGTGTGTGAAGGAAGAGAATGAGGTCGCTGCGAAGGCTGTGAAGGAAGATAGGCTCGCAGCCTCGTTGCTAGAGGGTTCAGATCACCTCAAGCCTGATGATAATGCAGATACACCGGCGTTTCTTCATCATACCGAACGACCGCCTTCACCGCCGCCTGTACCCTCCTTCCCCACTCCACCAGCACAGTCCATACCTTCATCGTCCGCCACACCGACCCCAGCGCATCTCATAAGAGGTGTCAACTATAAATTCCCCGCTGTTCGCACGCTTCATCCGCGGCATTTTGATGCCGCGCTACAAGAGATCAGTGCAAGTATCAGTGAGGACATGTCGAGTTTGAGTGCGATTAAGAAATTTGATGAGCAATTTGGCGACAAGAAAGGAAAGAAAGGCAAGAAGGGGTTTGGATTTGGTGAGAATATGGGAAAGCGTGATGAAGCAGCGGCACGCGTAAGAGGATGAATGCAAAGAGCTGAAAGTGAAAGTTTGCAGTATGTGGATCTATCTGGATAGATGCTGATTTTTTAGCTTGCCTTCAACACGGGGACAAGCGCTTCGACGGTATCTGAACATCGTCATTTTCGTATGTGTACCGATAGTGTATTATAGATTGAACGAAGGAACGAAGGAAGCACTTTGGTCGTATGGGTAACTATGGTTCCTGTTCTTTCTCTTATCATCAACTCGGCTAATCTCCTAACCGCTGACTTGTGCGTTCGGTGGTTGATAATCAGGGCCCTTGATTACTTATGCGTTGATTGGTAAATTGATGTTTGGTTGAACCACGGAATCTGTGTTTTGAACAAAATGTACACGTATGGACTCACAGTAACGCACAGCTTCAAATATATCTGAGAAAATTTACCCGGGCAGCACTCTCCTCTCTTATGGCCCTCTCACTCTCTAGCGGTCCATTCGAGAATCCATACGACGCAATACAAACTACAGCAGTTAAGAACAGGGCCCCAAGAGCACCGTACGTCCGACCACCTCCAGAATCCACAATGGCACCAGGAGGATTCGCCAGCATCGCCCTCGCGCGCACCATGTCCACCGAGCGCATCGAGTCTCGGGCTACACACACCAGGACCAGCTTTGCCACCAGTACCGACTATAAGGCAACCGGCAGGTCACACGTGACTAGACAAGTCAGCTTCGAGCTTCCCGTGCTGAGTAAAACTGAGAGCCGGTCCGCGGTGGTTATGGTTGAAAGACCTGCGAAAACTGTTACGGTTTCGTCGAAGGAATCGAGGCCGGGGCCAACGAGCGCACTCCCACGTATCCACAGTTCGCTATCAATGCCTGTAGCAAATGTATTGAATATCTCTGCCCTTCCGCAGAACTCTGAAAAATCGGAGCCTGCCTCACAGAAGACGAGTCGTCCTACCTCGCGGCGCGCGATTTCTAATCCAGCCAGAGTGGAGGAAGCACTTCAAGCGGCTGGGCAGTTTACACCGCCAAAACTGGCACCTACTGGGCGATTTGAAAGGATTCTGGATGAGGAATTGAAGGACAAGAGGAGGATGGAGTGTGAGAGGGCCGGGAGAGGGGTGTGGTGGTAACAAAGGTTTAGTGTTTTACGGCCCTGGAGATCTGACATTGCTGTTATGTGCTGGAGAAATGTTACGGACTTATGTCAAATTTCATATCTGAGCTTGTGGAGTGTTTAGTATCCAGATCTTTGTTTGTCGCGGAGTATAGATGATGTTTTGTTTTTATTCGTTTTTATTCGTTTTCGTCAACTCTTACTGATGTTGGCCTGGAAAGAAAATTGTCGTTTCTTTGGTACCGAATTCTAAAGGGTGCTTACGGAAAGCAAATGTATTGGAACGAAGAACATGCATAGACCACATTGACTGGATGAGATGATTCCTCGGAAGCTGTCGCATACGATTGAACATGCGTTGTATGCCGTAAAGCTTAGTGAGGTTCGTTGGGACAGTCATAGAATGATGTAAAGGGTATGTCCGCATGCCACCAATTGCACTAGAAGGGCATGTCTACTGAGGTTCTGCTACCATGTACGACTGAGAACCGAAGAGATTATGCCCACGGTTTACACCTTCAAGTGACTGTGGCTGTCTAGGCCCTTATAGTTCCTTTACTTTCATTAGAATGCTTCACATCCCTGTATAAGCGAAGAATACTGAACACCTGAGCACACGTAAAGCCCAAACCCTGCCTGATCACAAACCTTAATTCGACACGCGACCGTTTTGCAGGCATGAGCGTTCCAAAAACTTTCCTCGTGACCAATATACCACTGACTTAGGAAAGGATGTGAGATGCCGTTGCCTGATCCTGTTGTGGCTGCCTCCGCACTCCATATTTGCGAATCAACACCAATTCAAACCTGCAATGCCCCAAGCATATCCTGAGCGTCAAACGCCATAGGAATAAGAAGAATGGGATGGCCAATGGGACAAATGTGCTCATAACATTTCCCACATACTTTCACAAACTGATGATACTTGAATGACCGAAAGGACGTCAGTAACTACCTTGTAAGCCCCGAATGAGGAATATGACTGAGGCTTGATGTAAGTTCGAGACTAGCAACTCACAAGAGGCCGAGTCGAGGAAACAGGAAATTAATGGGAAGGCAGCGTAGTGCAGGCCAAGTTGTGCTTGGTGGCGGCGCGTAAGCTATTCCGAAGTACAAGTTCGAGAGGAGGGATAAAGAAGTACATGGTAGAGAGAAGAAGTATGAGAGTGAGACGAGGGAAAGGGTGAGAAGATTGTAACCAGATGAGAGTTACTGACGGAGACGGTACAACAGTGAGTTTGCATAGCTTTCGAACATCGATACTGGGCAACAGTGGGCAGTTAGTTATAGAAATAATTTGCTGAGTACTCTTGGATTTATTATCGAAGCTAGTGGTTGTCCAAGCCTATTTGATGTTTTGCTTACTCTGGAGGTGGCAGTGTAGCCTGAGCATTGATTGGCTCCAATCAATCTTCCTTACTTCAGCATTTCCTCAATGGTCTCCTCTAATGGCACGGGGTACCTCCCATTTTCTTTCAGAAGGTTCTCAAGTGTCGAGTCATCGATGGCACATTCACCGTCCTTCAATGCGTCGTACGAGCTACTCCACCACTCCACACTCGCCCGCTCAATACCCTTTTCAGCATAGAAATCTTCATATTCTCTCCTACTCACGATTTTCAGTTCAATCGTCCTTCCGCTCACATTGCTGATGATCCTTGCAATATCTTGTAGCGTCCATGTCTTTTTCTGGCTAAGGTAGAACGTCCTGCCACTCCACTCGTCGCTTGGCGCAGCAAGGATTTTTGCTGTTGCGTATGCCATATCTGGAATGGATGTCCAGCTTATGGGACCATCGCCTGCGACTAAGACCTCCTTTCGTGTCTCCTCTTTCAACCCGAAATAGTAGCCAAAGTACAGTGGCCATGATTCATTGTACAATCCCTCTCTGATGATCGTCACTTTGACCTTATTCTCCTTCTCCAAATCCTTCAGATATTTCTCTGTCCGGATATGTGCACGCATGACACTCGCTTTGCTTGGATTGCCAAAACTGAGGGATGTGTAAAATACATGCTTCACACCAACCTCGAGCGCGGCATCAATAGCAGCACGATGATGCTTCTCACGGCCTTGCCAGAGCGGCGCGTTATTGTAGTCCATTTCAATACGTGGTGTGGAGACGAGGAAGAGCTTGTCACATCCTGAGTATGCGCGCTTAAGTGAAGAAGGGTCATCGAAGTTGGCTTGGCGAAGGATGATGGACTGAGAACGGAAGCGGTCAAATCGTGGATCTTCCGGGTCTGATGATGTCTAGAGAGACCACCCGTCAGTGAGTCGAGCTTTAAACTAAAGTTCATACCTACACAAACAATGAGTTCCTTAGGATCGATAAGCTTATTGTCCAGGATGGCCGACAGCACAGCGCCGCCGAGCTTGCCTGTTGCACTAGTAAGAGCGATCATTTTCATACACTTTGAATAAAATCAAGTATTGAAATATTTGAAGAATTGTTGCACAGGTATTGCTTTATAAGTTAATCATCAGCTGAATAATCAATTTTGATGAGGTCATCACGAGCAGGGTCCACTCGGTAACTGTAACTTCATTGACGGGTCAATAGAATATCATTGCTTTGTTGCTGTTTATCAGTACAGACCAACATGGAGATTCTTGTAGCGACCTTACCAGCGTAGTGTATCGTACTAGATAAAGGCTGGAATGAGGCGTTCGTCCACAGACGGATTCTATGCAGTTGTGCCGTGACTACCCGTACCAGCCCTTTCCTAGGACATGACTCGTTTCAACCGCAACAGTATGTAAATTCGTGATGGGTAAGGCGCATGGCAAAGATGTGTCATTTCATTGTTGTTTTGGTAAGCCCTTAAATCTAGTTTCCTTCCTACATACTGCTGCCTAGCTTGTCGGTTGTCCCTCCGTTACGCGTAGATATAGCAGAACGGCCCGCCAAGCGTACTCTGCGCGTCTCTGATGGTGATATTCGGGTGATCAATGTAGCCCAACGACATTGAATCGTCAAGCGTAGCATTACGGGAAGGTGGCTGATTCAGAAAAGTGAGTGTACCAGCGATGACATTTGTTCTTTTCTTCAAGTCCTGGTTTTGCCAGATCCACCAAGTACGATCTATCATACTATGATGGAACCAGAATACTACAAGTTTTATCAGCAGCTGTTACTTATTCTTCAAATTGTAAGACGGTTTTATTGCTGCCTGTAAGGAGCTGGGGCATTCAGTACTGAATAAGATAAAAACTTACCTGGATCGGAGGGAGAATTATAGAAGTCGCCGCCCGCGTCGCCACCAATCGTGTAATGACCGCCATTATGAACACCCATAATCCCAGGTAGGTAGTTCTGCATATTGTTTTGAAAGGCCAATATATCTTGATTGTTCTTGATGAGAGCGGAAACACTTTCATCGTTGGTGTCGTTCGCTGCTTGCTTATTGATGTCGCGCTTGATGCAACGAGGATTGTAGCCAAGTCCATCACCTTGAGGGTTTGGTGGAACGTTTTCCGACCTGGTCTGAATAGGCCCTAAGTTTACTTTCCAGCTAGTGAAGTCAGCGATTAGCTATTTTTAGGTCCGGGTGAGCACATCGCATACTCTTTGAATGGTCCCGATACACACCCACCACCTGTTCCAGGTTGAAGAACTACAAGGCAGCGGTCAGGATTTGGGTGGCAGGCGGCTGTTCGATTTGCAACAAAGGCGCCATCTCCGGACATGCTAGTCTCACTTCCATCCAACAAGGGCGACTTGACAGGATCTTCGGCCCACATCGGCCAGTTCCAGTAAGGTTGGTATCCTTTATAGCCGCATTCGTCACGCAAAACTTGCTCATACGCCCAGATATAGTATCTGTGCCAAGCAAGGAAGTTGCCAGTGCCATGAACGTTCATAGTCTGAAGAATATGAGCGACGACGAAGTCGTCATATCTGCTTTTGGCACCGGATGCAATGGCGGCTGGAGTCTTTGCTGGTTTAGATCCAATGCATTTAACGGCTCTGATGTAGTCCAACTTCTCGGATTTTCGGAGGGTCGACCTGCGAATTGGCATTAGCCCTTATGCACACCACATGAAAGATTCTATATACCATTCTCTTCGCACGGCCACGTTGCTTAGCGTGCAGTGGTCAGCGTTCGGGTATCCATGGACTGCAACATGAACTCCAAGTTTTGTTAATCCTTCTGCAGCCAAAAGATTGCTCTCCAAAAAGGTAGCATTAGTACCACCGAGTAACGCGGCCACAGTGGCAGCAACGAACTTCATTTTGAGGTATTGTAGAGAAGTTCGCAAAGGCTCTTCGAAGATGGACAGGCAGGGTCTCTAGAAAAGATGATTCGGGGTCTCATGTTATACCACAATGTGCCAAAGGTATATATGCCGAGGCTGACTACCCACAGTCTTACTTGCAGCATCGCGCAGAATATGAAAGATGCATGTCATAGTATGAACTCCAATGAAAGTATCGGAGACATTTTATCGGAGGCCAATGCGTTGTGAAACGTAACATTGAACCTGCTCGGCGTAGCCTACCAGGGAAGGTAATACTGTAGGGTCCCTGGCTAAGTGGTAGCTTCATTGTCAAAGAACATAGCATGTCGATACAATTCTAATCATTCGTTCATCTACTAGGGTCAATCTCCCGGCTTGACTTTACGAGCGAAACTAGAGCCGTAGTACTTGCGAAGTTAATTGGTGCAGTTTTCTTCAACCTCACTGGGGTCCACTTCGCTGCAACCTAGTAAACATGAACTGAACCGTCGAGTCCCATTATGGTGGCCTACCGGTCAGACTGAGATATTGCAAAGACGATAATCTAGGGCAGCTGGTGAACGTCGAGGACCTGCTTTGCCGTAGTGACCATCGCAAACGGGTGAGTTGAAAGCGAACTCTTTTTGTATATTTGAAGGTCTTTTACTCTGTTAGAGATATCGAACTATTACAAACCAGGAAATGATTTCGACATAGCTGGCTGGTTTTTATGACTGCAGGACCGGGCTTGGCACCCTCGCTGCAGGTGGGGAAGCTTGGAGGGAGAACTTTCTGCATGGCGACCACAAGAAGACAGGGATGGGAAAATTCCACAGCCATATCGATTGATAATCGTATCCCTAGAGCCGTCTTACTAAGATACGATACTGTGGTGAGATTTAGGGGAAGGTGCTCAGGCAGTGATCTGCGGTTTGACATGCACCTTTCGTACATCCATGAGGATATTCAACCGACTTTTATCCTAGAAGAAATAACTGTAACACCGTTATGCCGGCATTCTCGGTGTTTGTACGTTCGGGCGAAGTATTACACCTTTTTCAATCGCCTTTCCGGCCATCGTTAAGACATTTCAATGCGTACTCATATAGCATTATTCATTGACCGCAACGATATCGATTGTGTTGCTGACCATCGGTATCCTAGGTTGGGCTGATGAGGATGAAAGAGGATGAAAGAATATTCCAGGCAAAGATTGGTCGCTGCTGCTCCATCCTTCAGAGATTTCAAAGTAACTTGTCACAGCTTAGCCTAAATTCAGATGCGTAAGCGTCAACAATGCCAGTATTCGTAAGAGCTGAATGCTGAGAATGCGATTGGTTAAACCGAAAAGGATGAGATGCTTAGCTGATGCGATTGGCTAGCCCACAAAGTCATGCGGTTGGTCAGATTGTTGATGCAAAGTTGAAATAACATTACTATTGACACAAGAAAAGTTCATGATTTCGAGTTTGGGTGGCTTTTGAATCCTGCCTTACTCACCCCCCCCCCCCCCACCCCCCATTTTCATATTATACCGTCACAACACGTGAGTTTGAAGATGTATAGCTTGAACCATTGATAGGCCGAATACCGTTCTCATTAGAGAGTCCTGCCTCGTTCTCGGTTACCCCATGAGGCAGTGTAGAACCATGTGGTCAGCGTGATCAACCCAAATTATGTGAATAAAGATGCGATGTCACGATTTATAACACGCAACAGCTATATTGTTCTCTATGATACGTTTGTAGAAATTTCATCTATCAATACACGGCCTTAATAATGGTATCCCACCCACTTGACCCAGAGCAAGGCACCGAAGCAGTAATGATCGACAATACCCAATGCTTCATTAATGCCTTGCTCAGCAGTACGACGGATAATCAAAAGAGCTTGGAAGGCTCTTTGTCTGCATTGTGGTACTCTTCGGATGAGATGTACGAGTTTGAACGCCGAGCAATTTTCTCTAAAAGGTGGCTGTTCATCTCGCACAAGTCACGACTCCATCAGACTGGCGACTGGCTTCGTTACAGTTTTGCGAACTATGACATTATTGTCACTCTCGACTGAACAGGGGCCATCAACACTTTTCACAACGTTTGTAGGCATCGCGCGTACCCAGTCATTGAGAAAGAAGGCATCGGCAACAACAAAATCCTCGCCTGCAGATATCATGGCTGGTCATATGGACTTAATGGTAAATTGGCAAAGGCCCCTGGGGATCAGGATATGAACCTTGATCGTGATCAGAATAGCCTATTCCGCTGCCACACCAAGATTGACCGCAATGGTTTCATTTGGATCAACCTAGACGCGAAAGAGTCCCCTGAAGTTCCTTGGGAAGAAAAAGTTGGTAGTTTCGGTACCCAGTGCCAACACTCGCAGCTCAACTTCGACGACTACATATTCTATCAAGAGCGTAAAAGAGACTTCGAGCTCAACTGGAAGACTGGATCTATCGATCTGACACCAAATTGCATAAAAGAGAACTTCAAAATCTCAAGCACTTACTGCTTTCCTAATGTCTTCTTCAATATCTCGGCCAAGTTTATCGCGATTCAAAAAGTCTTTCCTCAGGCACCGAACAAAACGGTAGAACACTACGAAATCTACCGTCAAAAGGACTGCTCAGATGCCGAATTCAAGACCATTAGCGATGCGTATTCATCCGCTGTTAATGGAAGGAAAATTACTGGGGTTGTGTCGGCTTTTTTCCAAGAACGCCATGTACCATGCTATTTTAGGGCACTACGAGCAAGAGAGGATAGCAGGCAAGGAGATATGGCCTTCGAAGCCTGTAGAGGTGAGTATCTCCAGCCAGTTGATTGAGGATGAGAAAATTTGCAAATTTCTCGTGTGTAGGAATCAGAAGGAGGCCCTGATATGGTAAATCTATTGATGATAGTCAGAGTTGTCAACAATCAATTAAGTGGAACTCGGAAGGCTCGGATTGAATTGATTGATTACCTGTATAGGCTTAGCAATTACCCATATAAGTTTAACCCCCTCCTTATTCGGTAAGCGCGTGAAATCAAAAGGCGGATTGAATTGATTGTTGACAACTCTGATGATAGTCTGGTTCGCCATTGTTTGTTATCAGCAAGTCAGCTATCGTATTAAGATCCACGGCTGTTTCCTTTGGTATGCTTGAATCTCACTTGGCTGTCTATAGATTATGACAATAAAATATCACTACGAAAATGTTGGTATTATTGCAGACTGCACTGCGATAGCAGTACGATGAGACCTGTCACTTTTTGGCCGGATTGGGTATCGCGTGGATCGAGTAAGCGCCAACACCTCAACGCATAAAGATACGGCCACAGCCAACATTGAGAGGACGAACCCGAGAATCTGAACCTACAACTGGCAAGCTAGTAGAGGACTTCGACGTCGCTGCTAGCCCTTGCTACGTAGGAGATTCGTGGTACAATGCAATATACTCTCTTCACCCAATACACCCTTCAATCTTTATTCACTGTGCCATTGCGTAACCGTAGACTAGCGCTCCGCGACATCTACGGGCAGCCGATTAACAGCGTCCTAAATACCTTCCCATTTCACGGGCGGGTATACCGACAGAAAACATGTCTTTAAATTCTTGGCGAGATTTACAAGTATTTAAACAAACCTGTCTAAAGATCTCTGTTTCCCACATTCAGGATATCTGGGATGATCGAATATCGTAATATTCGAGATCGCTAGGACCTTTAAACAAGTTTTGCTATTTCGCAGGAATCTCAAAATTTGTCGGTAAAATAATATGTGATGCTATCACGTGTTCCGTCACAGGTGAGCTAGCCCTTTTGGACCTAGCTCACCTTGGCGGCAGGAAAGTATAGATGAGGGGCATGTGTAC